>CM064538.1:20580065-20590353 GCA_032716605.1 Paralithodes platypus
TGTGTGTGTACCAACCATGCCTTTGTATATGTACAGCAGCAGTCATGTACACCAATCTGTGTGGATCGTGTCTTTGGCATTACAGTTATTTCTGTATGTAAACTCAACTCATGCATTCGTGTGGGTATAATTATGTGTGCATGTCCGTGTGTGTGTTTTTGTGGTTTGTGCATTTGTGTATTTATGATTACGTATGTGTGCTGTGCGTTTCAGTATGTGTGTGAGTGAGTGAGTGTGTGTGTGTGTGTGTGTGTGTGTCGGTTTATTCTTCACATGCCATCGTTATGCTGAAAATCTACAGAGTTTTTCTTAACCTAGGTACAGTACAATGCTTATTCCTCCTTAACTACCTTAGCTCCTTAGCAACCTTTGGCGACCGTGAGGTGCCGAAGTCCCACCATAATACATACGCAGATGCACTTGTGAGACGTACGTGTGCTAGAGTTGAGCAGCTTGGCTAGGTTAGGACCACGATACAATCCTTCTCCATCGGGATAGCCGAAAAAAACACTTTAGAATTTTGGATGACTCGAACCCTCGACATCACAATCAGTATGCAGCAGTGTACAGTCGGCCTAATAAGTGATGCCTCGGCACCAATTATGTTTTGATCAATAATTGGTATCAGCAATATGTACACGCAATTTATTCTGTTTGAGCGATATATACAAACATGTTCCTACACTTACCCACCCTATTCAACATCTGACAGACATTAATACAGCACAGAGTGAGCCAAACGTAATGAGAGATGAGACATGACTTATTAGCGCCACTGTATGTGTGTCTGTGTGTGTGTGTGTGTATGTGTATGTATGTACGTGTGTGTATGTGTGTGTATATAAATATGTGTGCGTTCCACCGTATGTAAGCAGATTGCGTACCTACAATATATAACACTCCAGCAACAGCAGCTCAGTACAGAGTTAATTGAGCCACCTCGTTTGTTTTCTCTTTCTCTCTTTGGCTTCTATCCAATCGGCCCCATTCAGCCTACTATTTTAAGATGATTACCCCCATCCAGGTGTCAATATTTTCCTGGCGAGCGGTAGCGAGCCCGCATATATATATATTTTTTTTTGACAACAAGCTAAATTTGTATATTTTTCGATAGAAAAATGTCTCCGGCGAAGCCGGATTTCTCCATACAATGCTGGCTCGCTATCGCTCGCCAGGAAGAATTCAACACCTGGATGGGGATAAACGTCTTAAAACAGTTGGCTGAATGGGGCCGAATGGATACAAGCCAGAGAAAGAGAGAAAAGGAGAGAAAGATTAAAAATGCAGGTGACCCCCCTAATTGAGCCGGAGTGTAATTAGGTGTTTGCAAGCAAAGGAACCAACGCCACACTACTTTAACGGAGAGGTACTCGCTTTTTATGGACCCCCTTCTCCCTCAGGTTTTAGCATATTCGTTTTGAGGTTTTAAGACGTTTGTTCCGTTTGTTTGGCGATTTTGAGACCTTTTGCTTAATTTTGTTGTCAATATTAAGACCTTTCGTGCCATTTAGCTGTCGATTTTTTTCCTGGCGAGGGATAGCGAGCCTCTAATTTTAGAAGGAATCGGCCTTCGGGCGGAACATTTTTCTACCGAAAAATGTACAAAACTATCTTGAAAGGGGGTCTAGGGGGTGTTTTTCAAAGCTTGATGGAGGTCTAGCGAGGAAACGAAAATAATAAATAAATACATAGATATATAGACCAAATAAAACAAGCACTACCCCCTTAAAACAAAGACCAGTATAGCGGGGTTAATTAACTTACCTCTTTACCTGGGGGAGGGGGGGGGGGGGGGGGGCACGAGTATTGTGGTGCATTTTTTTTTTCTATTTTTTACTTTTATTTGTTTTTGTATTTATTTTTTGTCATTATTGGTATTAGTTTTCGGTTCAGGTGAATGTGAAGAGGCGTAGCAAAAATGGTCGATTACCAGATATTTAACAACTTTCCGAGAATTGTGTTTAAGCCGGAGTGGGAATTAGGTCGATGGTAAGTACTCTGAGTGTGTGTGTGTGTGTGTGTGTGTGTGTGTGTGTGTGTGTGTGTGTGTATGTATGTATGTGTGTGTGTGTGTGTGTGTGTGTGTGTGTGTGTACAAGCTCTTTCAGTACCTGCATGTATAAAGACATGTACTACCACACTATTGAGATACACCAATATGAAGCAAAGTATTTGAAATATATAAAACTAATTATAGATCCAAAAGGAATACATTACTTTATTTAAGGGAGCCCACCTCGCTGGTTTTCTCTTTCTCTCCCTCTCTCTTTGGCTTGTATCCATTCGGCCCCATTCAGCCTACTGTTTTAAGACGTTTACCCCATCCATGTGTCAATATTTTCCTGGCGAGCGGTAGCGAGCCAGCATATGTATATTTTTTGTGTAGACAGCAAGCTAAATTTGTACATTTTTCGATAGAAAAATGTCTCCGGCGAAGCCGGACTCATCCATACAATGCTGGCTCGCTATCGCTCGCCAGGAAGAAATCGACACCTGGATGGGGATAAACGTCTTAAAACAGTTGGCTGAATGGGGCCGAATGGATACAAGCCGGAGAAAGAGAGAAAATGAAAGACAGATTAACAAAGCAATATAGTAAATTATGATATATATTTATCACAAGTAAGCTATTTATTATTCACGATCCCAACAGTACAGTCGGCCTAATAAATTATGTCTCGGCACCAAGTATGTTTTGATCAATAATTGGTATCAGCTATATCTAAAACTTGATGTATTGGTTTGGAGTGAGATATACAAACATGTTCCTACACTTATCCACCCTAAGCAACATTTGACAGACACCGTTTTTTTTTTTTTTTTTATCTTTATCTCCTTTTCTCTCTTTCCCTGGCTTGTATCCATTCGGCCCCATTCAACCAACTGTTTTAAGATGTTTAACCCCATCCAGGTGTTGATTTCTTCCTGGCGAGCGATAGCGAGCCAGCATTGTATTGAGAAATCCGGCTTCGACGGAGACATTTTTCTATCGAAAAATTTACAAATTTAGCTTGCTGTCAAAACAAAAAAATATATATATGCTGGCTCGCTGCGGCTCGCCAAGAAAATATTGGCACCTGGATGGGGGTAAACGTCTTGAAACAGTAGGCTGAATGAGGCCGAATGGATAAAAGCCAAAGAGAGAGGGAGAGAAAGTGAGAGAAAAAAAACGGTGACCCCCCCCCCCCCTTAATACAGCCCAGAGTGAGCCAAACGTAATGACAGATGAGACACGTGACTTATTAGCGCTGCCGTACAGGGGCGCTAAAAAGTAATGGCTCGGCTGTCATTACGTTTGGCTCGCTATGTGCTGTATTAATGTCTGTCAGATGTTGAATAGGGTGGGTAAGAGTAGGAGCATGTTTGTATATCTCACTTGACAGGAATAAATCATGTTGAGATATTGCTGATACCAATTATTGATCAAGATGTAATTGGTGCCGAGCCATGACTTATTAGGCCGACTGTACATTCAGACTTATGACAGGTATAAATCTTGTCTTGTATAGCAACTTAGCTACACTTAAGGGGACATGGGCCGTTTTTCTGGTCCCCCTTCTTCCTCATGCTTAGCCCCATTAGTTTTTCAGACCTTATGACGTTCGGCCCATTAGTTTGACGATTTGAATACCTTTCGCCCCATTTCGTTGTCAAATTTAAGACCTTCCGTGCCATTTAGGTGTCGATTTTTCCCTTGCGAGCGATAGCGAGCCTGTAATTTTAAGAGTAACCGGCCTTCGGCCTGGACTTTTTTCTACCGAAAAATTTACAAATTCATCTTGAAGGGGGTCATTTATTTTGTTTGCCTTAACAACTTCTGAACATTGTTGACTCGATTTTAGGCTACTCGATATTGTGTGTATGTGTGTGTAGGCCTGTGTGTGTTTAGTGTGTGTGTATGTGGATATATGCTGATTTTAGTATTGTGTGTGTGTGTGTGTATGTGGCATGTACGTTTGTGTGGATAAAGACATGTGTGTGTGTAAGAGTAATCTGCTGATTTAGTATTGTGTGTGTGTGTGTGTGTGTGTGTGTATGTGGCATGTACGTTTGTGTGGATAAAGACATGTGTGTGTGTGTGTAGGTATATATGCTGATTTTAGTATTGTGTGTGTGTGTGTGTGTGTGTAGCATGTACGTATTTGTGAATGAAGACCTGCGTGCGTGTGTATGTGTTTGTACCCATGCACCATTACCCACGCAGAAGCACAGTATCATGCATGCTTATCCCTGTTCAATTACTTAGCATCCTCACGTGACTGTGTGTGTGTGTGTGTGTGTGTGTTTACGTCTGTCAGTCTGTGTGTGTGTGTCTGCTGTCTGTGTCTGTCTGTCTTTGGTGTGTGTTTCATTTGTGTGTGTTGGTGTGTGTGTGTGTGTTTATATATGTGTGTGTTGGTGTGTGTGTGCGTTTGAATTCACAATATATCCCGTGATGTATGCCCGTCAATTTAAATAATTTAGGTGTGTTAGAATTTATATAGGGAACCATCTATTACTCTGATTACTTGTCGTTATTGATTACTAGGCATTAATGGTGGCCGATTTGTATTATTCTCTCTTTCTCTCTCTCTCCTTTGCTCTCTTCTCTCTCTAGTTTTGTCCCTTTCTCTTTCTTCTCTCTCTTGTCCCTTTTTCTTTCTTTCTCTCTCTCTCGTAATGGACTGACGCACCCTGCTATGCACACACACACACACACACACACACACACACACACACACACACACACACACACACACACACACACACACACACACAAAAATAAAATAAATACAAAAATAAAAAAGAAAACTGAAATGACACAAAAAAAATACAATAACCACACCCAAACAAAAAACGACACCAATACAAAAACCCACACAACACACACACACATAGAAGTCTTGTGAGGATATAATCCTCCCACCTAATGTTGCTAACTTAAGCAACACCCACTATTATTCAACTCTCCTCTCTCTCTTTTCTCCTGCTCTGCGATACATCTCTCCCTTCGTTCCTCTCCCTCCTCTACCTACTATTCTGGTGTATTACATTATTTTTTCTAGCTCCATTTGTAAAAGAATTTTGCTAAAATTTTTTTATCTCTCAAACTCGGTGCCTCTCTCCTAGCATTTCTCTCTCCTCCCGTCTCTCTCCTTACCCACTCTCTTTGTTTCTTTGCTCTCTCTCTCTCTCTCGCGCTAAAAACTAGATATTGATCTCCTCTCTCTCTCTCTCCTCCTCGCTCTGTCGCTCTCTCTCTCTCTCTCTCTCTCTCTCTCTCTCTCTCTCTCTCTCTCTCTCTCTCTCTTTTCTTTACACATCATTAATTTTGACTCCAATTTTTTTACCCCGAAATTTGTATAAAGCGAGTTTGTGAATACTGGTGTTATGAATACTAATGGGTTTTTGTTATTTAACTTGTTTATAAGCTGTGTATAATTATATTCTTTTATTTTCTGAGCATCGGGAATCTATTTATGAGATGATATGTATACTTCTATTTTCTATCTATCTATTTACTCAGGCCCAATCCCCACTTCTCCTTTTTTTTTTTTTTTTTTTTTTGTGGGGGTGGCCGACTCAAGACAGCAAGAATACCTATGTTACCTATGTTGAATTTGCCATTGCTAGTGGCACCGAGGAGCGGGCCGCCCCAATTTAAAGTCATAGGAAGAGGGAAAGACTGATTCTGGGGGAGAGTTCCAGAGCTCAGCAGTTGAATAGAAGTCTGAGAATAGCGTTTCACTCTTGGGTTGGAGAGTTGCACAGAGTAGGGGTGGGATTGTGTTGCAAGATGGGAACCACGTACCCTACGTAGAGGAGGTGGTATACACTGGGAAAGCTCTGAGGAATACTGGTTATTGTAGTAGTGATAGAATAGCGAGAGAGATGCAACATTGCGGCAAAGAGAGAGATAGAGTGCAGAGAGTTGGTAAGTGGGCGGGAGTTAATGATACGAAAGGCTTTCCTTTTTACTTTGTCTAGGAGTGCGGTGTGAGAGGATCCTCCCCACACATGTGAACAATACTCAATACAAGGACGCACTGTGCCCCTGTACAGAGCAAGAAGCTGAGCAGGGGTAAAGAACCCCTTGAGGCGGTTGAGCACACCCAGCTTCTGGGAGGCTGCCTTTACAGGTAGCTTTGTTTTTTGTCTCCTTCTTTCACATAGACAAAAAAAAAAAAAAAAAAAATTATCCCACAATGCCTTCACCTGACCTGACCTGGTAACACTGGTGTGGTGGTTCCCGTTTTCTTTTTAGCGGCCTCTGTGTGGATTATTCCCGTTTTCTTTTAGCACCCTCTGTGTGGTATAACTAAAGAGAATGGCGGCGCTTGATGATAATGTCTCGTACTTTGACGTAAACTTCCTAAGCTGCACTGCAACTCATCATTACCGTCGCCGTTATTGTACATTAGTGGTATATTTTAGCACGGTTTAGTTAGTTTAGTTTACTCTTTTGTATATATATTGTTTTTAATTTAGTTTGTATTACTTTGTTTAGAGTGTTGTGGGTTAAGGGGACACATACACACACACATACACACAAACCACGCACTCACACACACACACACACACACACACACACACACACACACACACCACGTCAAACTCTTTAATAAGCTAATCGAACAGGTGAAGTTTGTTGATGAACTCTTAAATGAAGCTATTTAAGGGGGTGAGGTGCTTGTTTTTTGTGGACACCCTTCTCCCTCATAGTTAGCATATTGGTTTTGATATTATAAGACGTTCGGCCCATTAGTTTGGCGATTTTAATACTTTTAGCTCCATTTTGTTGTCAATTTTAAGACCTTTCATGCCATTTATGTGTCGATTTTTTTCCTGGCGAGCGATAACGGGCCTGAAATTATAAGAGAAATCCGCCTTCGGCCGCGACATTTTTCTACCAAAAATTGTACAAATTTATCTTGGGGGGTGGTCTTGGGGATGTTTTTCTAAGTTTGAGGGAGGTCTAGCGAGGAAACTAATAATTATATGAACACATGAATTAATAGATAAAAAAACAGCCACTGTCCCCTTAATGGGGGCATACTTAGTGGTCGATATATTATTTATTAGTTTACAGTTTCTTCCCTAGACCTCTATCTAATATATATATATATATATATATATATATATATATATAGATATATAGATATATAGATATATAGATATATAGATATATTTATATATATATTTCCCAAACATCCCCCTTCTAGAAACTCTGTACATTTTTTCGGTAGAAAAATGTTTCGGCCGAAGGCCTGTTCCTCTTAGATTACAGACTCGCTATCGCTCGCCAGGAAAAAAATCGACACCAAAATTGCACGAAAGGTCTTGATATCGACACAGAAATAGGACGAAAGGTCTTAAAATTGCCAAACTAACGGAACGAACGTCTTAAAACCTCAAAACTAATATGCTAAACATGAGGGAGAAGGGGGTCCAGAAAAAGCGAGTACTACCCCCTTTGCGCTCTAGTGATTAGCCTTCTAATTAATAATATGACACGTTTACAATTAATTAACGTTTACAATTAATTAACGTTTATAATTAATTAACGTTTATAATTAATTAACGTTTATAATTAATTAACGTTTACAATTAATTAACGTTTATAATTAATTAACGTTTATAATTAATTAACGTTTATAATTAATTAACGTTTATAATTAATTAACGTTTATAATTAATTAACGTTTATAATTAATTAACGTTTATAATTAATTAACCCTTTGAAGATAATGACGCATTTTGACGTTGTATTCTGGCTAATAATAGACGATTATATACAGCTTAGGAAGGACCTGTGGGAAGGAAAGTGGTAAATGCTATCTCAATTAACCCTTTGACTTCCATATACCCTTCCTAACCTGAATAACAAATTTTAATAATAGACGATTATATACAGCTTAGGAAGGACCTGTGGGAAGGAAAGTGGTAAATGCTATCTCAATTAACCCTTTGACTTCCATATACCCTTCCTAACCTGAATAACAAATTTTAATAATAGACGATTATATACAGCTTAGGAAGGATCTGTGGGAATTATAAGGGCAAAGGCCGTCTCAATTAACCCTCTGACTTCCATACACCCTTCCTAATCTGAATACAATTGTTTAATAATAGCCAGAAATTCGAAATAAATGCGTTATCGTATCTTGAAAGGGTTAAGGGGGGATGGCGTATTTACATGATCATTTATTTATCTTATTATTTTTTCTTTAGCTTTCTCCCTAGACCTCCATCAAACTTTTAAAAATATAAACACCAAGACCCTCCTTCAAGATAAATTTATACATTTTTCGATAGAAAAATGTCACGGCCAAAGGGACGGTTCCTCTTAAATTACAGGTTCGCTATCGCTGTGTAGTTTAAGAAGGATCTATGGCAGTATAAAGGGTTAAGGGAGATAGTTCGAAGGCTGTTAATTGCTAGAGGCCCTTTTAAAACTTAATACAATCGTCTTATAGTAGCCATAATAAAGTTAAGGTGCTGTTTTTTTTGGTGGGGGGCTACTTATTTATTTATTTAATTAATTTTGAGTTTCCTCGCTGGAACTACATCAAGTTTAAAAATCAAAAAATCCCCTTATACCCCCTTTCAAAATATATTTGTATATTTTTCGGTAGTAAATGTCCCGGCCGAAGGCCGGTTCCTTAAAAAATTACAGGCTTGCTATCGCTCGTCAGGAAAAATATTAACACCTAAACGGCACGAAAGGTCTTAATATTGACAAAGTAATAGGGCGAAAGGTCTCAAAATCGCCAAACTAGTGAACGAACGCCTTAAAATCGCAAAACTAATAGGTCTAAACATGAGGGAGAAGGGGGTCCAGAAAAAGCGAGTATCTCCCCCTTAACCCTTTCACGCTTATGACGCGATTTTGAGCCTATTGGGGATACTTTAAAGCCTTTGTTACCATCAGGGGTATTTAGAAACCTTTAGTTTAGTTACTTCAACCTCAAGTTACTTCAACCTCTGCAGTTGTCTTTGAGTTAGCTGTGGGCAGAAAACTAATTTTGGAGAGGTAATTATAAGAGTGAGAGAACTCTATTTCTTATTGCTAATCTGGAAACCTCTGCGTCATAAGAGCATGAAAGAGTTAAAAGGACGTCGCCGAAGGGGTTAACAAGTATTAAATGCAAGCAAAGGCCAGTGCATATGCAATTGGATTATGCAAACCAATGCAAACACACACACACACATTCTGAAAGATAACCCCTTGATGGAGGTGACCTGCTTTTTCTCTCTCTGGGTTGTATCCATTCGGCCCCATTCGGCCTACTATTTTAAGACCTTTATCCCTATCCAGGTGTCGATTTATACCCAACGAGCGATAGCGAGCCACCATATTTTCGATAATGAGTTAGACAGCTGGCTAAATTTGTAAATTTTTCGATAGAAAAATGTATCCAGCGAAGCCGGTTTTCTAAATAAAATGCAGGCTCGCTATCGCTCGCCAGGAAAAAATCGACGCCTGAAAGGGGATAAATGTCTTAAAACAGTAGGCTGAATAGGGTATTGGCGAGAGAAGAAGCTGTTGGAGTGGCTTTGTTGTGTGTGTTATTAGTCTGTATACGTCGTCGAGGTGTCCCCGACTGGGTGCGAGCATTATGCCGCGTTTTGACAGTTCATTCTGGTTACCTATAGACGATTTTATTCAGCTTTGGAAGGATCTGTGGGATTTAAAGGGGTC
The DNA here is from genome assembly GCA_032716605.1 of Paralithodes platypus. Classification (NCBI taxonomy): domain Eukaryota; kingdom Metazoa; phylum Arthropoda; class Malacostraca; order Decapoda; family Lithodidae; genus Paralithodes; species Paralithodes platypus. The sequence continues at coordinate 20,589,748 of CM064538.1, forward strand.
AAGACTATCACAATTATCCCTCTGACTTCCATAGACCCTTCCTATTCTGAATAAAATCTTCCAATAACAGACAGAAAATAGAGAACAAATGCGGAATCGTATCTTGAAAGGGTTGCATCCCTCTCAGAAATGCAATCAATACATGCACAGAGGAAATAAATGCAATCAATACATGCACAGAGGAAATAAATGCAATCAATACATGCACAGAGGAAATAAATGCAATCAATACAAATTTAGGAAAAAAATGGGGCCCCCCCACAGAGGAAATAAATGCAATCAATACATGCACAGAGGAAATTAATGCAATCAATACATGCACAGAGGAAATAAATGCAATCAATACATGCACAGAGGAAATAAATACAATTAATACATGCACAGAGGAAATACATGAATGCTGCTAGAACAAGGGTATTACACACAGACACACACACACACACACACACCTACACCCCGACACACACAGACACCCACACACTCAGACACACACAGGCACAAGCATTTATACAATCACAAGGAAAGCCCATATAAAATGTTAAAGGCGATCATCACACACAAAAAAGCCCACACAACCAAAAAACACCACACATAAACAGATACACA
>CM064538.1:20590453-20677953 GCA_032716605.1 Paralithodes platypus
CATGTTAAGTGTTTTTATGTACTGTTGGAATGGCTGTGGATGTGTGTGTAGTCTGTATTTTAGCCAATTGGCGACATCGGAAACGAAGGCTTAGGGTGGATCTGTATGGTACCATTCTCACTATAGACGGTACCGTCTCGCCCGAAGGCTTAGGTAGCCATCAGCTTAGGTGAACCATATGATACCCATCTCGCCTTGTACCATTTTTGCCAACCCCAGATGGGACGTCACAATGTCGTCCACTTAGTCCAGGTACCTATTTACAGCTAGGTGAACTGAGGCTAACACATGAAAGGAGACAAGCCCAATTTGTCTCCGCCCGGCCGGGGATTGAACCCCCGACCCCTCGTGTGTGAGACGAGAGCTCTACCTACTAGGCTACGGTCTGTGTGTGTGTGTGTATGTGTGTGTGTGTAGATGTATGTGTGTGCGTGTGTGTGACTGTGTATGGAAAGGGAGAGAGAGAGAGAGAGAGAGAGTGAGAGAGAGAGAGAGAGAGAGAGAGAGAGAGAGGAAAAAAGCGGGTCACCCCCCTTAAAACCAAAACCAGAGTCAAACTAAAACAATAAGGAAGGTATTGGAATTCCATCAGTAAACAAACCCCTTTGGTCATTTATCATAACTTGGGGCAATAATGGTTATATAATGCTGGACAACTAAAGCTGTATGGTCGATACACACACACACACACACACACACACACACACATACACACACACAAAAATACACACACACACACACACACATACACATACACACACACACACACATACACACACACACACACATACACATACACACACACATACATACACACACACACACACACACACACACATACACATACACCTGTGGTTCCTGTGGTGAGTAGTTTCAGGCAGTAGTTGCTGCCCGTGGCCACGCTGATGCGCCGCCACTAGTATAACCCGTCTGCTCGTCTCTTCGCCATCTGGTCTATGATGCTGTTGCTGGCAGCGCAGAGGTGGTAATGTGGCAGCTTGGGTTGATCGGGTATTATCCGTAGGAATTTATCTAGTTGGTTCTTGAAACGTTCAAGGTTATGTTCCGTTGAGTCACGCAGGTGTCTGGGCAGTGCATTGAAAAGGAGTGGCCCTCTTATAGCAAAAGCGTTTTCTTTGAGCGTCTTTATTCTTGTACTTGCTCTGGGGTATATCCTTTCAATATGGCAGAGCCGACCCCGTCGTTGGTGGATGCTAAACCGTATATTCAAGTTATTTACAGATTTTTCGGTCAATATTTTGTAGATGTATAATATAGCGTACGTTTCTCTATGCCTTTCTAGTGAGTAAAGGTCGAGTTCACGTAACCTTGCCCAGTAGTCTAAATGTCGGACGTCAGATATTCTATCGGTGAAAGATCGTTGTACTGTTTCAAGTGACTGCTTCTCTCCTGCTCGCCACGGACTCCACAGCTTACAACAATACTCTAGCAATGGTATCATGAGTGACTTGTATAACGTCAGCATAGGAAGCCTTTCACGTGTCCGGAAAGTGCGAAGGATCCAGCCAGCCTGGCTTCGTGCCTTCTTTACCACATTTTGTATATGTTGGGTAAAGTTTCCGTCACAACTGAGGGTAATTCCTAGGTCTCTTATATACTCCTTGGTGTCTATATGTGAACTGTCCGGTGCTGCAAACGTGTGTGCATTGTAGTTGATTCCCCCTGAACTGTAATGTATATGCTCAAATTTGTTGTCGTTGAAGGACATGTTATTATGCTCTGCCCACGAGTAAAGTGATGCCAGATCAGTTTGTAATTTTTCGGCATCCGATACTGAAGAAACTTCCTTCAGTACCCTGGTGTCATCGGCAAAAGAAGCTACAGACGAGTGTAAGACGTGTCTGTTTATGTCGGATATGTGGATCAGAAATAGCAGAGGTCCAAGGACCGATCCCTGTGGCACCCCACTGTTGACCACCGACGGCCGAGACACTGCACCGCTAGCCGCTACACACTGCTCCCTGTCAGTAAGAAACGAGTGCAGCCACATCCCGAGCTTTCCAGTAATGCCCATTTGTCTTATCTTGTGTAACAAAATGCCGTGGTCTACCTTGTCAAAGGCTTTTGCGAAATCAAGGTAGACCACATCAACATTTTTGTTATATTCCAGCTTTTCTAAAATTGTTTCATAGTGGGCGAGCAGTTGGGAGAGGCATGAACGCCCAGTGCGAAAACCATGTTGGTCTTGGTTCATTTTGTTGTTTTGTTCGAGATATTGAGCCATGTTCTTAACCATTATTATCTCCAAGACTTTAATAATGTGGGAGGTGAAGGCAACTGGTCGATAATTTTTTGCCTCTGTCTTCGACCCTCCCTTGTGGATTGGTGTGATGTTGGCACTTTTTAATTTCTTTGGTATTATACCAGATTATAATGAAGTTTTATAAAGAAAGAGCAAAGGAACGCTCAGCTCTTTAGCACAACGTTTAAGGAGCACAGCACGGAAGTGGTCGGGACCAGCTGCCGAGTTAGTAGCCATCTCTTTAATTGCTCCTTCTATGATGTCTCTGCTTAAAGTGATGTCCGTCAGTTTTGATGTGCAGTCAGTACCGTGACGAAAAAAGTCCATAGGTGAGTTGATTATTTTGTCTTTCACAGGGTTGCTGAAGACACTTTTGTACTGGAGCAGTAGTTCTTCAACAATCTCTTGAGGTTCGTTTATGGTTCGGCCGTCTGAGTCAGTCAGTGGGCCAACACTCGATCTCACTACTGACTTGTTTGTGTGTACACACACACGTACACACACACACACACACACACACATACACACACCTACACACACACACACACACACACACATACACACACACACACACAGAAACACCCACATACACATACAAGAGACCTTTACATACTGTATACATACACACATACACTTACTGACGTACATTTACATCTACACATATCCAAACTGAGAATATATCATATATAAACACATATAGGTTTACACACACTCATAAAGAGGCTTACACACACGCACATATATACATACACGCAGCCACATGTACACAGCCTAATACAGTCACGCTCATGCATACCCACACACACACACATACACCGACACACTCGGAAACGCTCACAAACAACACCCACACACACACCCCACAAACAACCCCCACACCTACAGACAAACACACCCACACACCCAGAAACCCCCACACATACACCCACACCCACACACCTACTCCTACACAACCTCCCCCCCCCCCCCCACACACACACGCACCTTGAACCATAAACATAAACAGTGAGTCGCAGTCAATATAGACCCGGATTGTAACTCTCTCTCTCTCTCACTCACTCTCACTCTCTCTCTCTCGCTCATGTATACTAAATATATATATAACAAAGCCTGCCTAATCACATTTATTCAAACCCAATCTATTCTAGTGTATGTGTGTGTGTGTGTGTGTGTGTGTGTGTGTGTGTGTGTGTGTGGAGGGAGGCTATGGTGTCATTAGAAGGACTAGGGTTCAAATGACTCAAAAAATCATTAACAAATATATAATATTAATATATATTATTATTATTATTATTATTATTATTATTATAATTATATATATTTTATTTTTATTGTAGTAAGCTTAGTTAAGCTTTCTTTTGATGCATTGATTTTGTTCTTTTTTCTTTCTCTTTCCGAGCGCTAGTGAATTCTTCGGAAAAATTGGCGCTTATGAGAAATAAGTAACATGCTTATTATTATTTATTATTATTAGTAATTTAACTTAAAATTACTATTCTACTAGGGTAAGAATAATTCGACAGTTGTTTGAAAGTTTGAGTTTTGTTTTTATCTTTCTCTCTTTCCCTGGCTGTATCCATTCGGCCCCATTCAGCCAACTGTTTTAAGACGTTTATCCCCATCCAGGTGTCGATTTCTTCCTGGCGAGTGATAGCGAGCCAGCATTGTATGAAGAAATCCGGCTTCGCCGGAAACATTTTTCTATAAAAAAATGTACACATTTAGCTTGCTCTCAAAAACAAAACAAAATATATATGCTGGCTCGCTACCGATCGCCAGGAAAATATTGACACCTGGATGGGGGTATACGTCTTAAAACAACAATGAGAGAGGGAGAGAAAGAGAACAAAAAAAGCGAGGAGGGCTCCCTTAAGTGGCTGACGGGACTAAGAGGGTGGCACCAATGTATTTGAACGTTTTTTTACCGGGATAGAATATACGGGTGTGAATTTGAACGTTTTTTACCGGGATAGAAAATACGTGTGTGAATTGGAACGTTTTTTACCGGGATAGAAAATACGGGTGTGAATTTGAACGTTTTTTACCGAGATAGAAAATACGTGAGTTATGAGCTGGGCGTGTGTAAAGCCGGTATCACACGAGAGCTTTTATAGTCGACATTCGATAATCAAAAAATTTCTGGCAACATTTCAGGAGTATTTTGCACTGGTATCGGTAACTAGACTGACGGTAGATGAATTTAGGTAGCAGAAATATTATAAATGTTAACCTCGTAAGCTGCCAGACCAGTGTTAAGGATAAATGTTGAGGGAAAAAGCGCTCGTGTGATACCAGCTTAAGGTGAGGTGAGATGAGTGTTTTGGGGCATCCTAGGTGGCCTGTGATTGGCTGAGAGCTCGGAGGTGCCAATTAGGTGTTCCCATGGGCATGAAGTAGAAGGTAAATCGTGCTGTCACACCTGAGTTAATTCCGCCTTTTGATTGGCTGATGGGATTACTCCTTGAATTATGATTATTATTATTATTATTATTATTATTATTATTTTACTATTGAGTCTCAAATGTTAACCTGTATCTTTCTCTCTCCCCCAGGTAAGTGATATGCCCCGGAGGTAATGCATGGGTAATTAACCGGACGACACAGGTGACTGGTGAGACAGGTAAGGGTATATAAGCGGTTAAGAGGGGAGGGGCGGTTTTTATGACCCCCCTTCTCTCTCGTGTTTAGCCCCATTAGTTATAAGTAATTATACCCCGTTCTTTAACATTAATGTCAAATACAAACCCCAATGTACTTGAATAAACTAATGAAGTTTAATTAGTTTTCAGATTTTAAGACGTTCTACTCATTAGTTTGGCCCCATTTCTTTGTTAATATTAAGTTAAAAGAGAAACCGACCTTCGGCCGGGAAATTTGTCTATCGAAAGAATAATGTACAAATGTATTTTGAAGGAAGGTCTTCTGGGTTGGTGGGGAGGGGGAGGGGGGTTGTTAAGCTTGATGGAGGTCTAGGGAGGAAACTAAACATAATATATGAAGATATATTATAATGTAAAACTAAACATAATATATACAGATATAATATAATGTAAAACTAAACATAATATATAAAGATATAATATAATGTAAAACTAAACATAATATATAAAGATATAATATAATTAGTTTTCAGATTTTAAGACGTTCTACTCATTAGTTTGGCCCAATTTCTTTGTTAATATTAAGTTAAAGAGTTAAGAGTTACAGGAGAATAAGAGACAAGCGTGAAGTAAGAGAGGTAATAAAAGTTAGTGAGTTAGAGAAGAGTGAAAAAGAGAGGGAGTACAAGGAAAGACTAAATGAAAAGTGGATGGAAGTGAGAGAGATGGAAGAGAGAGAAGTAGAGGTTGAATGGCAACAGTTTAAGACAGGAGTGAAAGCAAGTGCAGAGGTAGTATGGGGCAAAAGGAAAGTAGGAGGCAGAGGTATCAGGAAGGGAAGCGAGTGGTGGAATGATACGGTGAGAAAGGCAGTTGAGGAGAAGAGACAGTGTTTTGAGAGGGTTTTACAGGATGGTAGTGTTGAGGTATGGGAGAGGTACAAGGAGAAAAGGAGAGAGGCAAAACGGAAAATTAGAGAAGCGAAAAAAGATGCAAACGAAAGGTGGGGTCAAAGGCTGAGTGAGAATTTTGAAGAACGAAAGAAGATGTTCTGGAAGGAGGTAAATAAAGTAAGGAAAGGAGGACAAAAGAGGGAAGAGTCAGTGAAAGATGAAAATGGAGAATTACTAGTGGAACCAGTTGAAGTGAGGAAAAGATATGCCGAGTATTTTGAATCTTTGTTAAATACAAGAGATGGAAGAGAAGCAGTGATTGAAGCAGTGGCAGGGAATGAATGAAAGGATTGAGGAAAATGAGGTGAAAGAAGCAGTGAAACAAATGAGAGCGGGAAAAGCAGAAGGTTTGGATGGTATTGCTGTGGAGTGTATAAAGAAGGGTGGAGATGTGATAATAGATTGGTTGGTGAGACTTTTCAATGTGTGCTTTGCTGTGTCAATGGTACCAATAGACTGGAAGAGTGCATGTATTGTGCCGTTGTACAAGGGGAAGGGAGATCGGCAGGAGTGTTCAAGTTATAGAGGTATTAGTTTATTGTCAGTGGTTGGAAAGCTGTATGGCAGGGTGTTGATAGAGAGGATAATAAAGTGTACGGAAGTTGCAATAGGAGAAGAACAGTGCGGTTTTTAGGAGGGGAAGAGGGTGCGTGGATCAGATGTTTGCAGTAAGACAGTTATGCGAGAAGTATTTAGAGAAGCATAAGGAGATATTTTGGGCTTTTATGGACTTGGAAAAAGCATATGATCGTGTGGACCGTGAAGCAATGTGGAAGGTGTTAAGGATTTATGAAATTGGAGGAAATTTGTTAGAAGCAGTTAAGAGTTTTAATGAAGGGAGCAGAGCATGTGTGAGAGTAGGAAATGGTGAGTTGAGTGAATGGTTTGAGGTAAAGGTAGGTTTGCGACAGGGTTGTGTAATGTCACCATGGCTGTTTAATATGTTTATGGATGGTGTGGTGAGGGAGGTGAAAAGGAGAACTATGGGAAGAGGATTGGGTTTAGTAGAAAAGAATGGTAGAGATTGGGAGTTGAATCAGTTGCTGTTCGCTGATGACACAGCATTGGTGGCGGATTCTGATGAGAAACTGCAGCGGGTAGTCAAAGAGTTTGGTGTGGTTTGTGGAAGGAGGAAACTGAAGGTGAACGTCAATAAAAGTAAAGTAATGGTGTGTAATAGGGGAGAGCATAGGGTGAATCTAGATGTGAGGCTGGATGGGGAAATATTGGAACAAGTAGAGTGTTTTAAATATCTAGGAGGAACAATAAGCAGGAGTGGAGGTATGGAAGTGGAGGTAAAACAGAGAGTGTGTGAAGGAAGGAAGGTTTTCGGAGCAATGGGAAGTATGTGGAAGACGAGAAATCTCGGAGTGAAAGTAAAAAGTGCACTGTATCAAGGAATTGTTGTGCCAACAGTGATGTATGGGGCTGAGACATGGGCTCTGAAGAAAAAGGAGAAAAGAGGGCTGGATGTGATGGAGATGAGCTGCTTGAGGAGTATGTGTGGAGTTACTCGTAGAGACAGATTGAGAAATGAAGAGATACGTAGGAGAGTGGGGCAGCAGGAACATTTGTCAGCCAGAGTGGACAGAAGGGTGCTGAGCTGGTATGGTCATGTTGAACGAATGGGAGATGAAAGGCTTACAAAGAGAATATGTGAGTCAGGTACAAGGGGAGATAGAAGGGCAGGAAGACCCCCATTGAGATGGAGAGACTGTGTAAGAAAGGCTTTGGATGATAGAGGAATGACTATAGATCAGGCAGGGGAAGTGGTGGTGGACAGGAGTGAATGGAGAATGCTTGTGAATAGTTGAGTGAACACGTGGTCATTTGGAGTAAGGGGTCGGGCGCAAGTTGGACTAGATAATCGTCCATCAGGCGCCTGGCCCGGGGAGACGATTAATATGAAGGGTGTGCCTGGAAGTGTGGTGGGAGGGCTTGTGGCTTTGGCTCCGCTGCATGTCTGCCTGCCGAGATCGGAACCTCTCCGGGTGGACAGGAGCCGGGGGAGTGCTGGAGCGACCTTGGTAACCCTGGTCTCTGGGTCTTCTCCTGGGTGACCTGGATGTGTGAGAGTTTGTGTTTTTTATCTGTGTTTATTTGTTGTTTTATGTTGTTTTTGTGTTTTCCCTGTTCTTGCTCTGTCTTGAGTCGGCTACCCCCAAAATGGGGATTGGGCCTGAGCATATAGATAGATAGATAGATAGATAGATAATATAATGTAAAACTAAACATAATATATAAAGATATATTATAATGTAAAACTAAACATAATATATAAAGATATAATATAATGTAAAACTAAACATAATATATAAAGATATAATATAATGTAAAACTAAACATAATATATAAAGATATAATATAATGTAAAACTAAACATAATATATAAAGATATAATATAATGTAAAACTAAACATAATATATAAAGATATAATATAATGTAAAACTAAACATAATATATAAAGATATAATATAATGTAAAACTAAACATAATATATAAAGATATAATATAATGTAAAACTAAACATAGTATATAAAGATATATTATAATGTAAAACTAAACATAGTATATAAAGATATATTATAATGTAAAACTTGCACAATAAACAAACCAAAACGTATACGAACACAGTAAAAAGACAAAATAACTAATCAAAATCGCTATGTGGAAACAACGCTTAAGTAAAATATTAACTTATAAATAAATGAGAGAATAAATACGGCCATCTCCCCTTAACACAGGTGAGACAGGTGGGTGGGCAGGTTGGGTTGGCTGGGCTGTCTCATCAACACATACACCTCCGCCTACCGTGGTGGAGGTATGTGCTCTACCAATCACCTACTAAATTGAATCAACTCTTAGCTGGTGCATATCCTATCGGCTCACTAAATATAATTAAAATCGGTTCATAACCCTTTGAGATATTTACTTTACAGACAACCAGACAAACGAATAAAAGGACAGACAGACAAACGGAGGAAACAAAAACACTGTTAACCCTTTGATAAATAGTCCTACAGAGTCCTCCTAAGCTAAAGAAAATCGTCTTATAAAAACTATAATACTATGCTGGAATTCGCCATGCTATACTGAAATGGTTAAGTAGGGTGACAGTTCCCATCGGCTACCCTCTTAGGAAGGTCATTAAATATTGGCCAGGCTGATGGACGTCCTCCTCCTCCCCTATACGTCCCTCTGGTTTTAAGGGGGCAGCGGTTATTAAATATTGGCCAGGCTGATGGACGTCCTCCTCCTCCCTTATACGTCCCTCTGGTTTTAAGGGGGCAGTGGTTATTAAATATTGGCCAGGCTGATGGACGTCCTCCTCCTCCCCTATACGTCCCTCTGGTTTTAAGGGGGCAGTGGTTATTAAATATTGGCCAGGCTGATGGACGTCCTCCTCCTCTCCTATACGTCCCTCTGGTTTTAAGGGGGCAGTGGTTATTAAATATTGGCCAGGCTGATGGACGTCCTCCTCCTCCCTTATACGTCCCTCTGGTTTTAAGGGAGCAGTGGTTATTTTTGAGGGTATTTATTTATGCATTCATATAATTATTTTGTATTTTCCTCGCTAGACCTCCATCAAGCTTAAAAAAACTCCCCCTAGACCCTTCCTCAACATGAATTTGTAAATTGTTCGGTAGAAAAATGTCCCGGCCGAAGGTCGATTCCTCTTAAATATACAGGCTCGCTATCGCTTGCCAGGAAGAAATCGGCACATAAATGGCACGAAAGGTCTTAAACATGAAAACGAAATGGAGCGAAAGGTGTTAAAATCGTCAAACTAACGGGCTGAACGTCCTAAAATATCAAAACTATTGGGCTTTAACATGCTCTTATACAGGTAATTAAATATTGGACAGACTGATGGACACGCCCTCCTCCCCTATACGCCACTCTGGCTTTAAGGGCAGGGGGAAATGTTCCAAGAAATGTCAAATTCTCACTAGCAGATAATACGGACTACATATGGTATTGTGTGTGTGTTATATATTGTATTGTGTGTGTGTTGTATGTTGTATTGTGTGTGTGTTGTATGTTGTATTGTGTGTGTGTTATATATTGTATTGTGTGTGTGTTGTATGTTGTATTGTGTGTGTGTTATATATTGTATTGTGTGTGTGTTGTATGTTGTATTGTGTGTGTGTTATATATTGTATTGTGTGTGTGTTATATATTGTATTGTGTGTGTGTTATATATTGTATTGTGTGTGTGTTATATGTTGTATTGTGTGTGTGTATTGTGTGTGTGTTATATATTGTGTGTGTGTTATATATTGTATTGTGTGTGTGTTATATATTGTATTGTGTGTGTTATATATTGCATTGTGTGTGTGTTATATATTGTATTGTGTGTGTTATATATTGTATTGTGTGTGTGTTATATATTGTATTGTGTGTGTGTTATATATTGTATTGTGTGTGTGTTATATATTGTATTGTGTGTGTGCTATATATTGTATTGTGTGTGTGTTATATATTGTATTGTGTGTGTGTTATATATTGTATTGTGTGTGTGTTATATATTGTATTGTGTGTGTTATATATTGTATTGTGTGTGTGTTATATATTGTATTGTGTGTGTGTTATATATTGTATTGTGTGTGTGTTATATATTGTATTGTGTGTGTTATATATTGCATTGTGTGTGTGTTATATATTGTATTGTGTGTGTTATATATTGTATTGTGTGTGTTATATATTGTATTGTGTGTGTGTTATATATTGTATTGTGTGTGTTATATATTGTATTGTGTGTGCTATATATTGTATTGTGTGTGTTATATATTGTATTGTGTGTGTGTTATATATTGTATTGTGTGTGTGTTATATATTGTATTGTGTGTGTGTTATATATTGTATTGTGTGTGTGTTATATATTGTATTGTGTGTGTTATATATTGTATTGTGTGTGTGTTATATATTGTATTATGTGTGTGTTATATATTGTATTGTGTGTGTGTTATATGTTGTATTGTGTGTGTGTTATATGTAGTCCTCTTGTTTATCATTATCATCAACGTAAAGACTTTAATAACGATATGTTTAACCCGTTGAGTACCAGCGACGTGTGGTATCTTTCATCCTATCAATATTTAGACGATATTGTATAGCTTAACAAGGATCTGTGGTAGTAAAAAAGGGTTAAGTGAGAAAGTTAGAAGCCTGTTAATTGCTGGAGGCCCTTTATAAACTGAATATAATCGTCTGATAGTAGCCAGAATAAACTTAACAAGACGTAACCGGTACAGCAGGGGTTAACAGCAGTACTGTAATGTATAATATGTTGATATATAAACAGTATACATATGTGATTATAAACTACGTGTATATTATAGATGTTAAAGATTTATGAATGTAAACTAATGAGTATAATTAATTCTGAAGGGAAACTGAGGCTAAGGGTTCCAATTCAATGTATTCTTTTGTTTAGGTTTTACATGGTTCCAGTAAATGCAGCTATACAGTAAACAATGTAACACTAATGTATTCTATTTAATACACTATCTCTCTGAATACACAAAACAAGACCCCATCAAGTTTGGCTACTGTAATAGAATCATTAAGGGAGCTCAGACGGTATTGTGCAGCATCATTTACTGGTTCGGCTCAATGGTTTAAGGAAGGGGTTTAGTTTGCTCTCCAAACCTCTATCACACTTAAAAAAAAAACACACACAAGACTTCGATATAAATTTTTAAATATTTCGGTAGAACAATGTACCGGCCGAAGGCCGATTCCTCTTCAAATACAGGCTCGCTATCGCTCGTCAGGAAAAAAAAAATCGACATTTAAATGGCACGAAAGGTCTTAATATTGGCAACAAAATGGGGCAAAGGTCTGAAAATCGCCAAACTAATGGGGCGAATTTTTGGAAATCTCATTTCTAATAGGGCTAAACATGAGGGAGGAGGAGGACTCTAAAAAACAACTGTCTCCCCTTAATCTAACATTATTACATACAATTTGTGAAAGTAAAATGAATCTCAATTAAGCCAAGTCAAGGATAAGTACCATAAATTGAATATATTACATTAACCCTGAGAAAATACGGTGATGCATTTATTTTCGAGTTTCTGGCTATTATTCGACGATTTATTGCAGATTAGGAAGGGTATATGGAAGTCAGAGGGTTAATTGAGATAGCCTTTACCCTTTTAATCCCCACAGATCCTTCCTAAGCTGTATAAACCGTCTAATGACAGCCAGAATATACTGTCATAACGCGTCATAATCTTCCAAGTGTCAAAGATGTGAACACTGAATGCACTTGAGATTCGCTACTCTGTATATTGAGGTAACACACGTGAGTATATCCTCGTAAACTTTCTGGTATACCATATTATTATACATTTTCTGGCTACCATTATCACAGTACTATATGGGATCTCTCTCTCTCACTCTCTCTCTCTCTCTCACTAAGAAAATTAAAATGATTTCCCTTTTTCTCTTTCCTTTCAATTACCACGTATGCTTCACGTATTCTCGCTCTCTCTCTCTCTCTCTCTCTCTCACTAAGAAAATTAAAATTATTTCCCTTTTTCTCTTTCCTTTCAATTACCATGTATGCTCCATGTATTCTCGCTCTCTCTCTCTCTCTCCTCATCACTCACACCCTGATGCTCCCTGCCTTCCAATTAGCGACACACACACACACACACACATACACGCGCACACACACACACTCGCTCTCTCTCACCCTACTCTGGTCCGCCTTTGATTCTCATACGTAATTATCTGGACTCCCCGAATCATTTTCTGACACGCATCTAAATCTAATTATCTAGGCTTGTAGGGAGTTCTATTTTGGGTACTTTCCTGTTATCGACAGCCAATTTTATTTTTACTAAAGGATTAGGTTAGGTTAGATTAGATCCTAATTTACCACTTGCGAGTTTCAGGCTATAAAGAAGTTGGAGCCGTGAACATAGATATTAAACAGAAATGCAATAATAATGTACGTTCCTGGTGGATAAACGGTATGTTGAATTGGGTTTTATGTATTCATATATGTACTATGACCGTATAAAATCTGTAAATTCTGTTAAATATCGTTGTCTACAGCTCCAACTTCCTTATAGAACGAAACTCTCAAGTCGGCAATTGGCTGTCATTAACAGGAAAGTACCAAAAACAGAAAAAAACAACCCTATATTGTAACTCTACTATCGGACATACTGTATATACCGGACATAATTATATAACTCTATATCGGACATACAGTATATACCGGACATAATTATATAACTCTACTATCGGACATACTGTATATACCGGACATAATCATATAACTCTACTATCGGACATACAGTATATACCGGACATAATTATATAACTCTACTATCGGACATACTGTATATACCGGACATAATTATATAACTCTACTATCGGACATACTGTATATACCGGACATAATTATATAACTCTACTATCGGACATACTGTATATACCGGACATAATCATATAACTCTACTATCGGACATACTGTATATACCGGACATAATTATATAACTCTACTATCGGACATACTGTATATACCGGACATAATTATATAACTCTACTATCGGACATACTCTATATACCGGACATAATTATATAACTCTACTATCGGACATACTGTATATACCGGACATAATTATATAACTCTACTATCGGACATACTCTATATACCGGACATAATATATAACTCTACTATCGGACATACAGTATATACCGGACATAATTATATAACTCTACTATCGGACATACAGTATATACCGGACATAATTATATAACTCTACTATCGGACATACTGTATATACCGGACATAATTATATAACTCTACTATCGGACATACTGTATATACCGGACATAATTATATAACTCTACTATCGGACATACAGTATATACCGGACATAATTATATAACTCTACTATCGGACATACTGTATATACCGGACATAATTATATAACTCTACTATCGGACATACAGTATATACCGGACATAATTATATAACTCTACTATCGGACATACTGTATATACCCGACATAATATATAACTCTACTATCGGACATACTGTATATACCGGACATAATTATATAACTCTACTATCGGACATACTGTATATACCGGACATAATTATATAACTCTACTATCGGACATACTCTATATACCGGACATAATTATATAACTCTACTATCGGACATACTGTATACCGGACATAATTATATAACTCTACTATCGGACATACTCTATATACCGGACATAATTATATAACTCTACTATCGGACATACAGTATATACCGGACATAATTATATAACTCTACTATCGGACATACAGTATATACCGGACATAATTATATAACTCTACTATCGGACATACAGTATATACCGGACATAATTATATAACTCTACTATCGGACATACAGTATATACCGGACATAATTATATAACTCTACTATCGGACATACAGTATATACCGGACATAATTATATAACTCTACTATCGGACATACTGTATATACCGGACATAATTATATAACTCTACTATCGGACATACTGTATATACCGGACATAATTATATAACTCTACTATCGGACATACAGTATATTTTTTTTTTTTTTTTTTTTTTTTTCTATATTCCAACTTACTTCCTCTCGGGCATAGGCTGAGAGCCTTAACATTCACCGCTTTACAATGAACAGTGAAGCCCGTGAGGTCTTGTTCCAGTCTAGGGAGTGAGACATGTGAAGCACGTAGAGTACAACGAGCACCTACCGGACATAATTATATAACTCTACTATCGGACATACTGTATATACCGGACATAATTATATAACTCTACTATCGGACATACTGTATATACCGGACATAATTATATAACTCTACTATCGGACATACTGTATATACCGGACATAATTATATAACTCTACTATCGGACATACAGTATATACCGGACATAATTATATAACTCTACTATCGGACATACTGTATATACCGGACATAATTATATAACTCTACTATCGGACATACAGTATATACCGGACATAATTATATAACTCTACTATCGGACATAGTGTATATACCGGACATAATTATATAACTCTACTATCGGACATACTGTATATACCGGACATAATTATATAACTCTACTATCGGACATACTGTATATACCGGACATAATTATTTAACTCTACTATCGGACATACAGTATATACCGGACATAATTATATAACTCTACTATCGGACATACTGTATATACCGGACATAATTATTTAACTCTACTATCGGACATACAGTATATACCGGACATAATTATATAACTCTACTATCGGACATACAGTATATACCGGACATAATTATATAACTCTACTATCGGACATACTGTATATACCGGACATAATTATTTAACTCTACTATCGGACATACAGTATATACCGGACATAATTATATAACTCTACTATCGGACATACTGTATATACCGGACATAATTATATAACTCTACTATCGGACATACAGTATATACCGGACATAATTATATACCCATTTTGTTTTGTTTTGCTGTATCATATGTTAGGCGCTACAACACTATATACAGTACCCTGTTAGAAATAGGTAGTCCGGAAATCGTGAACCCAAACGTCTGTAACTCATAGAGGGCTAGAGCAAATGGGCTGTAAGTTTCCACACCTATTCCCTGGCTGACGCTTCCCAAATGGTAGATATATTAGCTCGATTACTCTAGTTCTTTGAAAGTTATAGAGGTTAACGTTCAAGAGTTTTTTAACGTTATTTGGAACAGGGTATAATAACCTGTAGATTCAACCACTCAACACACGGTGATGTCAGGAGGTCTTATTCCAAATGGCGAGTGAGACATCGAGACAGTTTGAGTGTTGCAACCGGCTCATTCGTGGTCTACGATACCTTGGTTGTCAAGGGACTGGAGTTCTCGAAAAGAGGCTCCAGTCCTGACTTGAATTGCAGTGTACTGGCTTAATAATCCAGAAGGGTTGATAGCCTCTGACTAACTAACTAACTAGCTTGGTTGTCTCCTCGTGACTTGTTCCAGGTAGTTTTGCCTTTGTCTCCTTCATAAATATAACAAATAAAATACTAAATGGCTAGTGGTATGCTAATAAAGAATACATGAATGTTAAGTGGGGTCACCGTCTTTTTTTTACCTTTCTCTCCCTTTCTCTCTTTCCCTGGCTTATATCCATTTGGCCTCATTCAGCCAACTGTTTTAAGACATTTATCCCCATGCAGGTGTCGATATCTTCCTGGCGAGCGATAGCGAGCCAGTATTGTATGGAGAAATCCGGCTTCGCCGGAGACATTTTTCTATCGAAAAATGTACACATTTAGCTTGCTGTCAAAACACAAGTATATATATGATGGCTCGCTACCGCTCGCCAGGAAAATATTGACACCTGGATGGGGGTAAACGTCTTAAAACAACAGGCCGAATGGGGCCGAATGAATACAACCCAGACAAAAAAAGAGCCACTATCCCCTTAACTATAAACCCGGAAGTGCCAACCACAACCCCCACCAACCGGCCTACATAATATATAGCACTCAAATCACTCGGGCAATCAATGGTACATTAACTATAAACCCGGAAGTGCCAACCACAACCCCCACCAACCGGCCTACATCATATATAGCACTCAAATCACTCAGGCAATCAATGGTACATTAACTATAAACCCGGAAGTGCCAACCACAACCCCCACCAACCGGCCTACATAATATATAGCACTCAAATCACTCAGGCAATCAATGGTACATTAACTATAAACCCGGAAGTGACAACCACAACCCCCACCAACCGGCCTACATAATATATAGCACTCAAATCACTCAGGCAATCAATGGTACATTTTAACGGGGGTCACCTGCTTTATTTCTCTCCTTTTCTCTCTTTCTCTGGCTTGTATCCATTAGGCCCCATTCAGCCTACTATTTTAAGACGTTTATCCCCATTTGGTTGTCGATTTCTCGCGAGCCAGCATTGTAAGGAGAACGAGGTTGGAGGTCTTGGGGGATTTGTAATAAATTATTAATTTGATTTTGTTTTGATCTTCTACCGCAATTACATGTCCTCTGAACACAAAAATGACGAGGCCGTCTTAAAAGAAATAATCTCCAAGCATGTCCACCCAACCAACCCGGAAAACAAAATCAAATTAATAATTTATTACAAATCCCCCAAGACCTCCAACCTCGTTCTCCGCAACAAACCAGCCTCCACCAAGATAAAGAGCCCGATGACCGACGATCACGTCATTTACCAACATACCTGTAATTATGAGGACTGTGGACCTCATTCCTATATTGGTATGACGCAGACTCGTCTTTCACGTCGGTTAACTCTTCACCTTCAGGCTGGAGCCATCAAAGACCACTATCTCACCCCTAACCACCCTCACCTCACACGCAACGAGTTAGAGAAACACACCACCATACTCGATAAAGAAAGTGACCCAAGGAGATTACCTATACTCGAAGCTTTATATATCCAAGCCTTACATCCCAACATCAACAACCAAACTCTGGACCTTCAGATCCTTCCTTCTGCGAAAAGGCACTACCCTACAGGACCTAACACCCCTCCTCGCCCCCCGGTGCCCTTGACGCAGCCCCCCGCGCTACCTCCTTCAGCTTCGTCTTCTGCAGGCGCCACACAACTTAGGCCACGCCCCTCGACACGCAGCCAATCAGCTTCGACTCCCCCTATCGACCACCATCCCGCATCCAGTGCGCATGCGTGAAGCGGTTACCCCCTTTTTCTCTCCTAGTTTTCCCTTCCACCAATAGCAGACTTTTGCCCCCTGTTTTCCGCCTCCTCTGATCCTCCACCCTCTATATATACCCTTCCTGTTTACCTTTTATATCATTCCTTCCTTACTTGATAATGCTGGTTGTCCAGTGAAACGCGTCGTATATCCTGTATCATCATGTACTTTAATGTAACCCTGTACCACCATGAATTTTGCTCATCTCCTTCATCTACTTCCTGCCACCCAGCGAAAACTCATCAGAGACCTGGAAACTTTGAATAATAAAATTTCCAACGCAGAAATTGCCATTTCTTTCAACCTCGTATGTATTAAAGAAAATTTATTACCTGGCTTTACCAACATATATATATATATATATATATATACACATAGCCAACACGCACCACTCAGCTCCAATATTTCGTTTTGCAATATTTCATGGATAGAGATTTATGACTTATTGTGTCTTACGTGGAACATGAATAATAATAACAATAATAATATTAATAATAAAAATAATAAAAAATAATAATAGTAATGTTTTTATTAACCCCATAAGAAATATATCTACTATTACTTGTTCACTACTATAACTACTACTGCTACTTCTATAATAACGCTACTATTACCCTCATCACCTACTACTACTACTACTATTACAAATACTACTACTACTACTACTACAAATACTACTACTACTACTACTACTACTACTACTACTACAAATACTACTACTACTACTACAGCTACTATTACTTCGACCATAATTATGATAAACGCATAAAATAAACACATAATTACCTCCCGACATTTTAATTATAGCTTCCTCCTGACAAATTAAGAGGGGGTGACCTGCTTTTCTTTCTCTCCTTTTCTCTCTTTCCCTGGCTTGTATCCATTCGGCCCCATTCAGCCAACTGTTTTTAAGACGTTTATGCCCATCCAGGTGTCGATTTTCGAGCCAGCATTGTATGGAGAAATCCGGCTTCGCCGTTGACATTTTTCTTTCGAAAAATGTAAAAATTTTGCTTGCTGTCAAAAAAAAATATATATATATGCTGGCTCGCTACCGCTCGCCAGGAAAATATTGACCCCTGGATGGCGGTAAACGTCTTAAAACAGTAGGCTGAATGGGGCCGAATGGATACAAGCCAAAGAGAGAGGGAGAGAAAGGGAAAACAAGCGAGGAGGGCTCCCTTAATTATAGGTACAGTACCTCCTGACAAATTGAACCCTCTGAATATTTCACTTCCTACTAACAAAAACGCGAAATTTAACCCCTTCAGCACCATATCGCCTTTCTACCTAGGATTCTTGCTAATTTGGGATGATTTTATGCAATTTAAGGGAGCCCACCTCGCTTTTTTTCATTTTCTCTCCCTCTTTCTTTGGCTTTTATCCATTCGGCCCCATTCAGTCTACTGTTTTAAGACGTATACCCCCATCCAGGTGGCAATATTTTCCTGGCGAGCGGTAGCGAGCCAGCATATATATATTTTTGTTTTGACAGCAAGCTAAATTTGTACATTTTTCGATAAAAAAATTCTCCGGCAAAGCCGGATTTCTCCATACAATGCTGGCTCGCGAAGAAATCGACACCTGGATGGGGATAAACGTATTAAAACAGTTGACTGAATGGAGCCGAATGGATACAAGCCAGGGAAAGAGAGAAGAGGAGAAAAAGATAAAAAAGCCGGTGACCCCCCTTAAGAAGGCCCTATGCTATTAAGAGGGTTTATCGAGATCGTATTTACCCCTTAGAGTCGTAGAGGTTGATGATAAACTAAAGACAATCGTCTAATGGTAACCAGAATAGGATGAACATTACGTCATGGAGGTGAAGGGGTTAAACAAGGCATTTCCCTTTTTAAGCACGATTACGTAATTTGCATCATACTCTGGTTACCATTGGATGATTTTCTTTAGCTTATAATCTACATCTAGGCCTCAAAGAGATACATTCGATCTCAATACACGCTCTGAATAACATAGGTCCTTCTTAATCTACACAATATCGTCTAAGCTAAGCCATAATTGAAGGTAAAGAAGGCGTCATCGTGCTGAAGGGGTTAAGGGGAGACTGACCGTTTGTTTGGTCTAATTATTAATTTATTCATAATTATATTGTTTTTAGTTTCCTCCCTAGACCTCCATCAAGCTCGGAGTTTGAAGCAATTTAAGTCATAGGAAGAGGGAAAGACTGATTCTGGGAGAGAGTTCCAGAGCTCAGCAGTAGATAGAAGAAAGTCTGAGAATATCGTTTCACTCTTGGGTTGGAGAGTTGCACAGAGTAGGGGTGGGATTGTGTTGCAAGGCGGTTACGTAGAGGAGGTGGTATACACTGGTAAAGCTCCGAGGAACACTGATTATTGTAGTAGCGATAGAATAGTGAGAGAGATGCTACATTGCGGCGAAGAGAGAGAGATTGCAGAGAATTGGTGAGTGGACGGGCGTTAATGATACGAAAATTTTCCTTTCTACTTTTTCTAGGAGTGCGGTGTGAGAGGATCCTCCCCACACATGTGAACAATACTCCATACAAGGACACACTATGCCCCTGTACAGAGCAAGTAGCTGCGCAGGGGTAAAGAACCCCTTGAGGCGGTTGAGCGCACCCAGCTTCTGGGAGGCTGCCTTAGCGAGACTGGTAATATGGTCCTTCCAAGTGAGAGCAGAAGAAAAAGAGACACCGAGAACATTGAGGGAAGATGAAGGGTTGATTTTTGTATTGTTGAATAATAAGGGATAGTCCTCTGGAGGTTCCTGACGGGTAGTAAGATGGACAAATTGAGTTTTGGAAGCATTAAATGTAACAAGGTTTATATACAGTATATATATATATATTTTTTTTTTTTTTTTTTTTTTTTTTTCTATATTCCAACTACTCCCTCTCGGGCATAGGCTGAGAGCCTGTACATTCCACACGGTGAAGCCCGTGAGGTCTTGTTCCAGCCTGGGGAGTGAGACATGTGAAGCATCCATCATGGCTCAAAGCAGCTCCATCTCTGAAGCGGCTGGTTGCTTCGCTCAAGTGCTTCACCGTCTCACCCTCCAGACTCAGACCCTCACTCTCAGAACGCCACCTATTGAGCAGTGAACTCACTAGGCATTGTCCCCCTGTAACATATTTTGAATATGGGAATATTCATACAGTGTTATTTAATCAGGAACAATGAGGGTATTTTTTTGGCATTTCGGTGGGCTTTGTGGTAATGCACTGATACTAGGTACAGCACAAATTCAATCCCAATAATATCTTCCCATTGACATATCGGGATTTGAACCCGGGTCCATTGGATTACCAATCCAGTGGCATGAGCACTCCACCACATATATATATATATATATATATATATATATATATAAATACATGCACACACAAATGCAGTACACACTGACACACACAAAGACACACATATACAGTACATACGCACAACACACTCGAACACAAAGATACGCACATATCAACACATGCACACACATACATAGGAACACATACACATACACATACACATACACATACACATACACACACACACACACTTGTACCCTCACGAAATTTCACACGCGCTAAATTCTACACATGCACGAAAA
The DNA here is from genome assembly GCA_032716605.1 of Paralithodes platypus. Lineage (NCBI taxonomy): Eukaryota > Metazoa > Arthropoda > Malacostraca > Decapoda > Lithodidae > Paralithodes > Paralithodes platypus. The sequence continues at coordinate 20,611,632 of CM064538.1, forward strand.
TCTCTCTCTCTCTCTCTCTCTCTCTCTCTCTCTCTCTCTCTTTCTCTCATAGTCCGGACAGCCTTTGCGCGTCTAACCGGCCGGACCAAACGGCGTTACGGGGCGAATCGACTTTGTTTCGCCGCTCTTTGTCCCATCAATACTTCACAACAAAGGACGAAATCCCATCAAATAGTTAGTTTCGAAAAGAGGGGGTATGGGAGGAGGGGGGGGGGAGTGGAGGGAGAGGGGGGGGGAGGGGGTGCAGAGGGGTAATGGGGGGGGGGGGATTTATCAGCGTATAATAAGGGGGGAGGGGCGTATTTATTGGTTCATTTATGTATCTGTTTATGATTGTTTTAGTTTCCTCCCTAGACCTCCATCAAGCTTAAACAGAACTCCTGCTCAAGACCCACCTTCAAGATAAATTATTAAATTTTTCGATAGAAAAATGCCCCGGCCGAAGGTCGGTTTCTCTTAAAATACAGGCTCGCTACCGCTCGCCAGGAAAACATCGCCACCTAAATGACACGAACAGTTTTAATATTGAGAAAAAGAAATGTGGCGAAAGGTCTTATAATCGCCAAACTAATGGGCCGCACGTCTTAAAATCTGCAAACTAATGGGTCCAAACATGAGGAAGAAGGGGGCCCAGCAAAACGACCCATCTCCCCTTAACATAATGGGTCCAAACATGAGGAAGAAGGGGGCCCAGCAAAACGACCCATCTCCCCTTAACATAATGGGTCCAAACATGAGGAAGAAGGGGGCCCAGTAAAACGACCCATCTCCCCTTAACATAATGGGTCCAAACATGAGGAAGAAGGGGGCCCAGCAAAACGACCCATCTCCCCTTAACATAATGGGTCCAAACATGAGGAAGAAGGGGGCCCAGTAAAACGACCCATCTCCCCTTAACATAATGGGTCCAAACATGAGGAAGAAGGGGGCCCAGCAAAACGACCCATCTCCCCTTAACATAATTCCCCGGTATAGACACGGCTGCCGTATTCTGTATAGTAGTTTGGCTGGATTAAATTCGTATTGACTTTTTAATTTTACTTTAAAATAATTGGCTGCGTTTTAATCGTGTATTTGGGTTTTGCACACACATAATGCACACACACATACACACACACACACACACACACACACACACACACACACACACACATACTGTACACACACACGCACCCACACCCACCCACACACACACTAACTATATAAATAAATATATATATATATACATATATTCTCTTTTAAACAGACGAGGTTAAAAGCAATAGCAGTTTCAGCATTCAGGATTTTATTGTTACAGCTTTCAATAGTTCTAGCAATTTTCCTCTGGGGTTCAGAGATGAGGTACAAAAGGTTAGCAAAATTCATGGTGGATCCAACGTTTCACAAGTAAACATCTTGCATCTTCAGGGAATGGAGAGGTAATGATTAGAATAGGGACAATCCCTATGTTGGAATGACACAGACTCGCCTTTCCCGTCGACTGACCCTCCACCTTCAATCTGGCGCTATAAAAGATCACTATCAAGCCCCCCACCATCTTGCCCTAACTCGCGCCGACCTAGACAAACAAACCACCATACTCGACAAAGAATCAGACCCCAGAAGACTAGCTATTTTAGAAGCTCTATACATCCAAACACTCAACCCCAGCATCAACAACCAAACACAAGACCTTCAAATTCTTCCTTCAGGCAAGCGCTACAGGCATGCTGCCCCCCCTTCTCTCACCCCGCGACCTCCTTCCTTACGCTTCCATGCTCAGCACACAACTGACAACACCAACCAATCACAGCCACCCACATCCAACAACCAACCACCGATAAGATTTAGTGCCCGTCTCGCGAATAGACTACCTTCCACCAATGAACAGCCACCACACCCAGTAGCTCCGCCCACCTCCCTCTACTTGATCCTCGAATTTTGTATAAATAAGATGCATTGTCCCTATTCTAATCACTCTAATCTAATCCACTCCACTCCAGCAGCAACACACCTTCCCTGGGACCTCCTGTTTTCACATACATGTCTGCCGCTTGCCCTATCATAAACCACCACATTTACACTCGTGGACTGGTAAAGTGCTTCAATGTGCAGAGAGGTTATGGTTTTATCACCTGTGGAGATGAAGATTTCTTTATTCACAGAGAAAATATCGACAAACCCAACCCAGACCACAAAATAGCATCACTGGGAGAAGGAGAGGAGGTAATCTTCTACTGCAAGATCGGGAAAAAGGGAACAGAGGAGGCAATGGGTGTACGAGCCGTCTACGACAAACCTGTGATAGGCTCAAAACACGCACCCAAGAAGCAGCAAGGAACAACAATCCCCAAAACAACATCTAGCAACAAGATCGACATCATCACTATTGTAGTGCAAACTGCAATAGCGCTTGCTGGGGAGGACAGGAGCCGAATATCTGTGCTTCTACCTGCTCTTCTGAAGGCCAACAAACTCCCAACTATAATAATTCCTCCAGAGATCGTCGCCAGAACACCACCAAGGGACACCAAGACTCGAGTAAACACCAAACGCCAAGGACCACCACCGACGAAGCCAAAAAATACTCCCAAGCTGCAGCTCAACCTCCACGACTACTGAGCCTGCACAGGAGTAAAGTGGAGCTTACATCAACTCCAACACCACCATCAGCAACTCCAACAACACCTCGACTCAATGCAAACCTCCAGCCTGACACCTTCGCTGAGCCTCTGCCATCAATGCCAGTGATCTACGACCAGCCCGTGTACGACCAGCCTGTGATCAAAAGCCCTCCACCAAGACCAAGGAAATTCGTCCATCTGAAGAAGTCCAGAATGCTGCAACTCTACAACTAAGAACACCAGGATTAAGCAAGGTGGTTAGCCCACCATCTTGCATCTCTCCAACTCTTCATACTCACCACTTTACCTTCAACTTCAACCTCTACTTTCTACACTTGTGGGACTCTACCTCACAGTTACCTTCTAATCATTACCTCTCCATTCCCTGAAGTTGCAAGATGTTTACTTGTGAAACGTTGGATCCACCATGAATTTTGCTAACCTTTTGTACCTCATCTCTGAACCCCAGGGGAAAATTGTTAGAACTATTGAAAGCTGTAACAATAAAATCCTGAATGCTGAAACTGCTATTGCTTTTAACCTCGTATGTGTAAAAGAGAATCTATTACCTGGCTATACTAACATATACATATATATATATATATATATAGTGAGAGAGAGAGAGAGAGAGAGAGAGAGAGAGTGTGTGTGTGTTCGGCAATTATACTGACGAATTAACAGGACGTTATCAATCAAAATATCCAGAATAACATTGTTCTGTAGTTGGCTCGTTATTGAGTTAAGGGAACCCACCTCGCTTTTTTTTCTCTTTCTCTCCCTCTTTCTTTGGCTTGTATCCATTCGACCCCATTCAGCCTACTGTTTTAAGACGTTCACCCCCATCCAGGTGTCAATATTTCCCTGGCGAGCGGTAGCGAGCCAGCATATATATATTTTTGTTTTAACAGCAAGCTAAATGTGTACATTTTTCGATAGAAAAATTTCTCCGGCGCAGCCGGATTTCTCCAATCAATGCTGGCTCGCTATCGATCGCTAGGAAGAAATCGATACCTGGATGGGGATAAACGTCTTAAAACAGTTGGCTGAATGGGGCCAAATGGATACAAGCCAGGGAAAGAGAGAAAAGGAGAGTAAGATAAAACAAATCCTGTCGCCCCCCTTAATTGACTGTAAAGAGATGTAAAAATAGCAAGTTTGAAATGATAGCACCATGATGTAACAAAACTAATTAATAATTCCCAATTACATATTGTATGGTGTCTTCAACAATAGTGTGTTGAACATCGTCTAAGTCATGGCATATACAGTATATTCAAAAGTCATGGCATATACAGTATATTCAAAAGTCATGGCATATACAGTATATTCAAAAGTCATGGCATATACAGTATATTCAAAAGTCATGGCATATACAGTATATTCAAAAGTCATGGCATATACAGTATATTCAAAAGTCATGGCATATACAGTATATTCAAAAGTCATGGCATATACAGTATATTCAAAAGGGAGCACAGAGTAAAATAGTCAATATTTGTATTCCAAAAAAATAAAAAAAAATAAAAAAAATATATATACTGTATTTATATATATATATATATATATTGGTGCTATGCTCTAGTTATATCTTAGCAATAATAATTTGCACTAATGCTTACATCGTTGCAAATTGTCATGGCTAAGACACCCAGGTTATGCTATGCTTTGAATTAATGTGCACACAAGCCAACACAAACAGTCACCACTAAGCCCCCATGTGGGGCTTAGTGGGGAGATTGTAGGCACCAATCGATCAGGGCTAGACCCAGGTGAGGTTATAGGCATGTGATAAAGAGTCGCTGGAACTCCTGTTTCATTTGCTTGGCCTCTCTTACTGATTTTCTTTGTGCCTCATTTACACTGAGAGCAATCCAGCTAGCTCTCACAAACACCTCCTCCTCCTATCCACTTCACTAAACTAAACATGCACACCACACTTCATTCCTCCACACCAATTTTTTTTTAAATTATGAATTTCAGCCCAGCCTCGGAGTCCCTAGGGGTGGGGTGGGGGGGGGAGGGGGGGGGGGGACCATAAATGCCCCCACACCCGACCGACCATCCCCTGACGACCCCACAAAATTACCTGGACCGCGGCCTGTTACTCTTTCTATTGATTTCTGCAACATTCGCAGACTTTCCTCTAACTTTCACTCTGTTGAACACCATCTCTCCTCCTACAAACCTGATCTTCTCTTCCTCACCGAAACTCAGGTGTCTGTAGCAACATCCAGCAACCCCTTTTCTGTATCCTCCTACTTTCTCTATCCTAGTTTCAAAGCCAAAGGCGGATGTTGTGCATATGTGCACAACAAACTCACTTGCTCTCGTGTTCCCGATTTCGACTCCTCTGAATTCTCTACTTTATGGCTCAAACTTTCCTGTCATTCACTTACTAAATATTTCAGTGCTGTCTATCTTTCCCCTAACTCTACCAACTTTTCCAAATTCTTTGACTATCTAAACTCTACAGTGGAACACATTCTATCCATTTCTCCTTTCTCAGAAATCTCCATCTTAGGAGATTTCAACGTTCACCACCGCCAATGGCTCTCCTCTCACACTACTGATCCACCTGGTGAACAAGCCTACGTCTTTTCTATCATAAATGACCTAGAGCAGTTAGTTCAGCATCCCACCCGTATCCCGGATCGCATCGGAGATCGGCCCAACATTCTTGACTTGTTTCTAACTTCTAACACTTCTTCTTATACTGTCGATCTTTTCTCTCCTCTGGGCTCCTCCGACCATAAACTTATCTCTGTCAACTGCCCTATCTCTCCAGTACGGCCACCCGATCCTCCTGGCCGGCGGCGCTTGTGGCACTTTGGCGCTGCCGACTGGGAGGCTCTCCGGCAGTACTTCTTTGATTTCCCATGGAATGATTTCTGCTTCCGTGGCCGGGGACTCTCGGAGAGTGCTGAACGCATTACCGAGGTAATCCTATCGGGCATGTAAGCATACATTCCATTCTCTTTCTCTCAGACTAATGCTAAAAAATCTTGGTTTACTCACGCTTGTTCTACTGCTGTCCGCAATAAGGAGGAAGCATTCAAACGGTACCGACGCCTTAAAATTCAAGACTCTCATTCTTCCTATGTTTCTGCCCGGAATCAAGCCAAATCTGTTCTTCGACTTGCCAAACACTCTTTCATCAATAATAAATGCACTGAACTATCCAACTCTAGCTCTTCCCAAGCTTTCTGGCATCTAGCCAAAAGCCTCTCCAACAATTTCTCTTCCTCGTCTTTCCCTCCCCTTTCCCATTCTGATGGCACAACCATCACTTCTTCCTCTGACAAAGCTAAACTCTTCGCTCAAACTTTTGCTAGAAACTCCACCTTGGATCATTCCGGTGCTATTCCTCCCTCTCCACCCTCCTCTCTCTTACTTATGCCTAATATCCTTATCTCTTCTAAAGATGTACTTTCTACCTTCTCTGGGCATAATACTAATAAGGCGTACGGTCCGGACGGTGTTCCTCCTGTTGTTCTCAAAAACTGTGCTTCCGTGCTGACTCCCTGCCTAGGCAAACTCTTTCGTCTCTGTCTATCCTCTAACGTCTTCCCTTCATGCTGGAAGTTTGCTCACATTCAACCTGTCCCAAAGAAGGGTGACCGCTCTCAACCCTCCAACTATCGTCCAATTGCTCTCATCTCTTGTCTTTCTAAAGTTTTTGAAACTATTCTTGCTTCCAAATTTCTTAAGCATTTCTCTTCTCATAATCTGCTCTCAGATCGCCAGTATGGCTTCCTTAAGGGTCGCTCTACTGGTGATCTTCTTTCATATCTTACTAACTCTTGGTCATCCTCCTTTCGGGACTTCGGTGAGACTTTTTCTATTGCACTAGACATATCAAAAGCCTTCGATAGAGTCTGGCACAAATCTTTAATTTCTAAACTACCCTCCTTCGGTTTCTATCCCTCCATCTGTGCCTTTGTCTCTAATTTCCTTTCCGGCCGTTCCATAGCCGCGGTTGTGGACGGCCATTGTTCACTTCCTCACCCTATAAACTCCGGTGTTCCTCAGGGCTCTGTCCTATCTCCTATTCTTTTTCTAATTTTTTTAAATGATCTCCTCAACTGTACCTCAATTCCCATCCATTCATACGCAGACGACTCAACCTTACACTACTCCATTAGTTTTTCAGAACGCCCCAGCCAGCAATCCCTCAACGACAAACGTAATGAAGCCATAGATCTCTTAAATTCTGATCTAAATACTATCTCCAATTTGGGCAGAGAAAACCTTGTTACCTTTAATGCTTCCAAGACCCAATTTCTCCATCTATCTACCCGTAAGGAACTCCCAGCGGACTATCCCTTATTCTTCAACAATACAAAAATCAATCCTTCATCTTCGCTCAATATTCTTGGTGTCTCCTTTTCTTCTGCTCTCAGTTGGAAGGACCATATTACCAGTCTTGCTAAGGCAGCATCCCAGAAGTTGGGTGTGCTCAACCGCCTTAGGGGGTTCTTTTCCCCTGCACAGCTTCTTGCTCTGTACAGGGGCATAGTGCATCCTTGTATTGAGTATTGTTCACATGTGTGGGGAGGTTCCTCTCACACTGCTCTCCTAGACAAAGTTGAAAGGAAGGCCTTTCGTATCATTAACTCCTGTCCACTCACCAACTCTCTGCAATCTCTCTCTCTCCGCCGCAATGTTGCATCTCTCTCGCTATTCTATCGCTACTATAATAATCAGTGTTCCTCAGAGCTTTCCCAGTGTATACCACCTCCTTGACGTAGGGCACGTGGTACCCGTCTTGCAACTCAATCCCACCCCTACTCTGTGCAACTCTCCAACCCAAGAGTGAAACGTTACTCTCAAACTTTCTTCTACTCAACAGCTGAGCTCTGGAACTCTCTCCCAGAATCAGTCTTTCCCTCTTCCTATGACTTAAATTGCTTCAAACTCAGTGTGTCCAGGCATTTTGGCTCGAACGTCCCTTGATTTTGGCCCTGTCACTCTTTCAACTATGGGGGAGGCACTTGCTATAGGCAGTTCTGCCTTTTGCCTCTCTCAATCACATAGAAAAAAAAACAAAAAAATGTGTGCGAATGATGAAACACACGCAGCCATAAGTTACACAAGTACACACACACACACACACACACACACGCACACGGTCATAAACAGGTGTAATAAATGATTGCCCCCCCCCCCCTCCCTTACCAAACAGCACTGAGCGTCTGCTTCATCTCTGACCTTTATGCCATTAAGGGGGGGTGACCTGCTTTTCATCTCTCTTTTTCTCTCTTTCTCTGGCTTGTATCCATTCGGCCCCATTCAGCCTACTGTTTTAAGACGTTTACCCTCATCCAGGTGTCAATATTTTCCTGGCGAGCGGTAGCGAGCCAGCATATATATATTTTTGTTTTGACAGCAAGCTAAATTTGTACATTTTTCGATAGAAAAATTTCTCCGGCGATGCCGGATTTCTCCATACAATGCTGGCTCGCTATCGCTCGCCATGAAAAAATCAACACCTAGATGGGGATAAACGTCTTAAAACAGTTGGCTGAATGGGGCCGTATAGGAGAGGCTGGGAATGCAATATCCCCCGGATGAATAACAGGGATGCTATGGGCTCTCTGCGAGAGGGCTGGTTATCACACAGAGGCCCACGTCTCTTCAACAAACTCCCACGGCGAGTAAGAGACATGAGGGGCATCTCTTTAGACAACTTCAAGAGAGCCCTCGATGTCGAACTTCAAAAAGTGCCAGACGAGCCCATCTTAGCAAGGGAGCGGGCTGTCTCTTCAAACAGTCTGCTGCACCAAAACACAACTCACAACGAGGGGCGACGCGCTCCACGGTGCTGCTAGGAGAGTGGCGAACACAACCTAAGGTAACCTAAGGTAAGGAATGGATATAATCCAGAGAAAGAGGGAGAGAGAGAAAAAAAAACGAGGTGTAAATGACTACCCCTCCCCCCCCCTACCAAACAGCACTGAGCGCCTGTTTCATCTCACCTTTATACCATTAAGGGGAGATTTCCACTTGAGGGATTTTTTCTGGACCCGTTTCTCCCTCGTGTTTAGCCCCATTGCTTTTGAGATTTTCAGACGTTCGCCCTACTAGTTTTGAAATTTTTAGACATTTTGCCCCATTTCTGTCAATTTTAAGACCTTTCGTGCCATTTAGGTGTCGATTTTTTCATGGCGAGCGATAGCGAGCCTGTAATTTAAGAGCAATCGGCCCCCGGCCGGGACATTTTTCTACCGAAAAATTTACAAATTTATCTTGAAAGGGGGTCTAGGGGGTGTAATTTTATGCTTAATGAAAACGTAGGGAACAAACTAAATACCATTAACTCATTTACTTATCTTTGTCTATATTTCAAGTAAAGTGTAGACAACTTAACCTTAGCCGAAATTGGTATTGCTGCCTTTTTATTCATATTTTTATTTTATATTATTTGAAACATATTTATACTGGGTAAAACCAATTACAAACATGTATTCTCACTTGGTACCCAGTTACTGTATGTACACTTGGTCAAAAAAGTATCTGCACCCTTACCCTGATCATCTGGTGTGTACAGCTTGGTAGTATAGGTCGTAGGTCGTAGGTCGTAGGTCGTAGGTCTTAGGTAGTATAGGTAGGTAGTAGTATAGATGGATATAACTGCAGGAAGATATGCCAACTCTACCAAGCTGTACAGTCGCGCTAATAAGTCAGGCCCAGGTGTCATTACGTTTAGCTCGCTCTGTGCTGTATTAATGTCTGTCAGATGTTGAATAGGGTGGGTAAGTGTAGGAGCATGTTGGGATATCTCACTCAAAAATAATAAATAATTTGGAAATATTGCTGATACCAATTATGGATCAAAACATACTTGGTGCCGAGACATTACTTATTAGCGCGACTGTACACGCCAGATGTTCATGGTAGGGGTGCAGATACTTTTCTGAGCAAGTGTTCAATCGCGCTAAGAGGTTATGACTAAAGTCCTCAAATCTGGCTACCGCTGGCAACTCTCCACTGCCCCTCGGAGCCCGGTCTTTTCCTAATTTGAAACTATAGGTCTCTGGATATTCCCAATAATTGGCCTACTGACAAAATTAACCTATTTATGCCCTCTAAATTATATATATGTTGTAGTTTGAATAAATATAGGTAAGGGTTGTTTTCAATTTCTTTATTTACACTCATGGTTTGAATATAACTTTTAACTGTTGATTTATATTATATGAGATACTTTTCCCCCAGTATTGTTGGTTTAAAACGAAATACGAGCATTAACAGACTTCCTACACATTTTAATCCTGAATCTAGTGAGCGAAATACTACGAGTTTAACATTATTTTGTTCGGCTAAGTCACAACTATCGTATTATCTGGTTTCCTCTCACTTAATGAGAGAAATATATTACAACAAAACATATATATCGTGTTTTGGCATTTTTTCCTTAAATACAGTTCTCCCCTCAATTGTTGCTAGATAGCACTTTCTGAACGAAAGGTACTGGGAATCGAGTCATGACTTTTTAGCGCGATTGTACAGCCAATATTAATCATTACAATATATATATACTGTATATATATAAATATATACACTTTATACTGTATAAAAAGGAGCGTTAACAATTCCTGCCAGGTTAGCTTGAATACACTATAATAAATCATAATATTATTGCATGAAGGATAGTCATTAATCTTGTCGGAAGTTCAAACAAGTCATTCATATATTCTTTGGATGTTTTCTGTCACACTGTAAACACCATCAAATTCACGGAAATATATTAGCAAATTTTGATAGCAAACATTATTTTGTAAAATGTACAGGAGTCTGAAAATATTTTTGCTAATGAAATTTGTATAACTACAGACTATTTATACAAAATGTATCAGGTATGTGTCAATAGTATGTATATACAAAAGACAATTATATAAATGTATCAGGTATGTTTTATATCTTCATAAATGTTTGTATTATTATCACAAATATTGTTATTGAACTTATTATTCAGATTTCTCTGAATTTGGGAATATGAAAAGACACAAATAAAATCGACAACATTTTGTTTGTAAGTTGTTTGCACCCTAGTCCACGTAAGCATTATACAAATCCAATTATTATACTATAACTGAGAAATATAGTTTTTGTTAATCATTCGATAGGCCCTATTAATTACACACTAGTTCCACGTAAGGTTTATACAGAATGACCCCCCCGTTTGTTTTTTTTATAAATCCAAATTAAAATACACAAACAGAACATACAGTATATTGCACGTTAATTATAATATATTTTTTATTAATTTCACCACAACACCAAACACCTCCGGTGAAATTAATTATGTTAAGGGGCTAGTGCTTGGTTTTTGGTCTACTGTCTATATATTTATTTATTTATATATATTTTGAGATTCCTCACTAGACCTCCATCAAGCTTAAAATAACACTCCCTTGATCCCCTTTCAAGGTAAGATTGTTATTTTTTTGGTAGAAAGGGGGGTCTAAGGGATGTTTTATTTAAGTTTGATGGAGGTCTAGGGAGGAAACTAAAAATAATAATAAATATATGAAATAATCGACCAAAAACTAAACCCTTCCCCCTTAAATTATCGAGTCTCCATCTTTAAGTAAGTTTGTTGCACGTCGATCTGTCAAATCCAGGGAACAGTTTCTGGAATGATTTGTTGCAGTACTGAAGAATCATGTTTAGGAACGATATTTTCATCACAATAAAAAAACAACAACAACAACAACAACACATATCTATCTATCTATCTCTATATATATATATAACGTACATAAATATAGTTACAATGTAAAATGATGTAGTACGGCAGCAAATCATTCTTGATAAGTTAGGAATTTCGCAGTATATTTGTCAGATCATGGACAAAAAGTGTTATTCTTCTGCCAAGGTATGTCTAAAACAGTTACCATAATAACATTGAACACACGCACACACATCACTTTATCACTATCTCTCTCTCTCTCTCTCACACACACCCACACAGGGGTATTCTCAGCACATTATATACGACGCATATTTACCAGACACACATCAAATCATACCCAATATTAATCATATTCCACTCTCAATCTGAAAGTTTTTTTTTTTTTTTTTTTTTTTTTTTTTTTTCAACTACTCCCCTTCGGGCATAGGCTGAGAGCCTTTACATTCCACCGCTCAACACGGTGAAGCCCGTGAGGTCTCGTTCCAGTCTGGGGAGTTAGACATGTGAAGCATCCATTCATGGCTCGAAGCAGCTACATCTCTGAAGCTGCTGATTGCTTCGTTCAAGTGCTTCACCGTCTCACCCTCCAGACTCAGACCCTCACTCTCAAAACGCCACCTATTGAGCAGTGAACTCACTAGGCATTGTCCCCTTGTAGCATATTTTGAATATGAGAATATTCATACAGTGCTATTTAATCAGGGAACAATGAGGGTATTGTTTTGGCATTTCGGTGGGCTTTGTGGTAATGCACTGATACTAGGTACGGCACAAATTCAATCCCAATAATATCTTCCCATTGACATATCAGGATTTGAACCCGGGTCCATTGGATTACCAATCCAGTGGCAAGACCACTCCACCACACCTCCCCTGAATTATGATATTATGTAAACAAAAGTGGTATTCCTCAGACAATAAAATCACCTTAAGCGTTTCTTTTTATTTATTTATTCCTTAGACCTCTATCAAGCTTAAAAAATCATCCCTAAGAACCCCCTTGGATATAATTGTGTACATTTTTCGGTAGAAAATGTCAAAAATTCTGTCTAAATTATAAGCTTGCTATTGCTCGTCAGGAAAAAAATTGATAACTAAATGTCACAAAAGGCCTTAATATTGATAAATAAATGGGGCGAAAAGTCTTTAACCCATTGACTGCGGGAGACGTTCCGGAATGACATGGCAATTTATAGCAATTTACAGGCTTTTAAAGCCTGTGGACAAGAGTGCGAGCGAGCGGGAGCACGGCAGCCCCCCGTCCTCTCTCCAGCCGGGTGGCCGAGGCACTAAGCAGTATGAGCCATACTCCTGCTATACATAACTGCGCTGCCAATAGCAAATTTAGCGCGACATTAGCGATTGTTGCTCAGTATTAGCGAATGTCTATGGTAGCGCTGCGGGTGAAGTCTGTGCGCTACGAAGGTCCTTCTTGTGTCATTTTGAAGCTATTTTCTTCTAGTTTTTGGCTGAATACATTTAATTTCATTCAGACACTTGCTCAATCATTCAGGAGTTGAATGAGCCCTAATATAGCGGAAATATGCCCGTAGCGTAAGTGTTAAATCACCAAACTAATGGGGTGAATGTCATAAACTATCAAAATTAATGGGGCTAAGCATGAGGGAGAAGGGGGTCAAGAGAAACCCAAAACAATCCCCTTCATAACCTTATACTCATGCTTCGCCCAGGAGATATAAGACCTCCTGGAAATATTTGCCTAGATGTGACCTACAGATCTGTATATTCAGTGTATATATTTGTTGGAGTTATGACTTCCAAATACTGGCTTATTCTGGGTATCTGGGTCTCGCTCTCTCTCTCTCTCTTTCTCTCTTTATTTAGCCATTGTAACACATTTGGTGCTACACATGGTGAAAGGTTAATGTTGTACAAAATCTCTCTCTCTCTCTCTGACGCACACACACAAACATACGCACACACACTCTCTCTCTCTCTCTCTCTCTCTCTCTCTCACACACACACACACACATACTAAAATTCTCTCTCTCTCTCTTCCATATTGATCGGTCCCAAGAAGGCAGCAACCAACCACTCATTCTAGACCCTCCACTTTCCCACATACCTGCCTCCACTTACACCATACTCCACCCCTCCATCCACCTACCCACTTTCACCTCCACCTACCCACTTCCACCTCCACCTACCCACTTCCATCTCCACTTCTACCATACTCCACCTCCACCTCCACCTTCAGTTATACCTCCACCTCCACCTCTCCCTCTACCTCCACTTCTCCACCTCCACTTCTCCACCGCCACCTCTCCACCTCTCCACCTTTAGTTACACATAAGACCACTCCCAACATATGCTCGGATGGCGTGTTCTGCTTAAGGGAATATAGTAGTGGCTGTTGTTTCGTCTATTAATTAATTTATTAATTTATTGTTTAGTTTCCTCGCTAGACCTCCATTAAGCTTAGATAAACATCCCCTAGACCCCCCTTTAAGAACAAGTTGTACATTTTTCGGTAGATGTAACGGGCTCGCTTTCGCTCGCCAGGAAAAAATCGACACCTAAATATCATGAAGAGTCAGAAAATTGAAAATAAAATGGGTCGAAAGATGTTAAAATCGCCAAACTAAGGAGTCGAACGACTTAAAATTTCTAAACTAATGGGGCTAAACACGAGTGAAAAAAGGAACAGGAAAACGGCTCATCTCCCTTTAAGGGGGCTTTACCTGGACTTCCTTCTCCCTCATGTTTAGCCCCACTGGTTTCGAGTTTCTAGGACGTTAGTTCCATTAGTTTGGCGATTTTAAGACCTTCCACCCCCTTTCATTTTGAGATTTTAAGGCGTTCGTTCCGTTATTTTGGCGATTTTAAGACCTTCCACCCCATTTCGTTTTGAGATTTTAAGACGTTCGTTCCGTTATTTTGGCGATTTTAAGACCTACCACCCCATTTCGTTTTGAGATTTTAAGGCGTTCGTTCCATTAGTTTGGCGATTTTAAGAACTTTCACCCCATTTCGTTTTGAGATTTTTAGACGTTCGTCCTATTACTTTGGCGACTTTTTCCATGCGAGCGATAGTAAGCCTGTAGTTTTAGGAGGAAAAATGTACAAAGTAATCTTGAAAGGGGGTTTAGAGGGTGTTTTTTTTTAAGCTTGATGGAGGTCTTGGGAGGAAACTAAACAATATAAATGAATGAATACAGAAATTAACAAATACATACAAATCTCCCCTTCTGTCTATCTATCTATTGCCGGACGCCGTGATCCTCGAAGGGGTGGCCACAAACGAAACTCCCCCATGCACCTCTGTCCCCAGTCAGTCGACGCCCCTCTTCCCATCCAGCACTGCTTTCACGCATATACTTCTTAACTCCATCCTTCCACCTCTCACTCGGTCTACATCTCCCTCTCTGTCCTTCCACCTCACTCTCGTACAGCCTCTTAGTCATTCTCTCGCTTCCCATACGTTCCATATGGCCAAACCATCTCAAAGTGTTCCTTTTCACACTTTCCAGCACATCTACATCCATACCACACCTCTCTCGTACTTACCCATTCGTCTGTCTATCCCTCCATGTAACTCCGCACGCACTTCTCAAGTAACTCATTTCCACCGCTCTCACTCTTGGTTTGAGCCCCTTAAAACCATAATCAATAGTCTGGGATATTATATAGAACTGTAAGTATCTCGTTTATGTTCGATGCAAACATCTCTCTCTCTCCTTTCATTCCCTCACTCGCTCTCTCTCTCTCTCTCTCTCTCTCTCTCTCTCTCTCTCTCTATTATATATATATATATATATATATATAATACGCATGGATCTGGGAAGAGAGGAGCATTCAGGTTCGCTCAGGCGTGAAACATCCGCTATTCAGGTTTGCTGCGAGAGTTTTGCATATATTGGGACAATACAGAGAAGGTTATTATAGTTCAGGCTCATATTCCCATTTTCTCTTATTATTATTTGTATTACGGCTGTTGTTGATATTCTTCTTGTTCTTCTTCCTCTTCCTTTTCTTGTTCTTCTTATTGTTATTATAAATATTACTATTATTATTATTGTTGTTGCTGTTGTTTATTAATTGTTATTATTATTATTGTTATTATTATTGTTATTATGATTATTATTATTTTTATTATTATTATTATTATTTGTATTACTTTTATTACATCTCTCTCTCACTCTCTCTCTCTCTCTCTCTATATATATATATATATATATATATATATATATATATATATATATATATATATATATATATATATATATATATATATATATATATATATCCATCCATCCATCCATCCATCCATCTACGCACCTATCCTCTCTTTCGCCTCATATATATATATATACCGGTATATATCTTTCTATCCATCCATCCATCCATCCATCTACGCACATATCCTCTCTCTCGCCTCATATATATATATAAATAAGGAAATACATATGCCCATCCCCCCTTAAAGACCATATAGGTTGTAATAAATCAGCTTGCCGTCCGTCCCATTTAACCCTTTGAGTACCAGCGACGTGTTATATTGTATTCAAGCTATATTTAAACGGTATTATGCAGCTTAGGAAGGATCTGTGGTAGTTAAAATAGTTGGTTGAGATAGTTTGAAGCCTTATAATTGCTAGAGGTCCTTGCTAAGCTGAATATAATCGCATCATAGTTGCCAGAATATGATGAACAGGACGTCACTGGTAGAAAAAGGGTTCAATAGCATATAGGTTGTAATAAATCAGCTCGCCGTCCGTCCCCTTTTCAGCCGTCCACTCAGCGCGGTAATCTGATTGTCCGCCTGCCCGTAACCACATCTTCTTGGTTACCGGTCCGTGGCCGCTCATGTGTATACCAACAACATAATGTAGACAGGGAGGTTCATACATACACATACATACAATCTCTCCTAGAGTTCTAAAGGAAGCTAAGGATGAGCTCGCCAAACCACTGACATTACTATTCAATAAATCCTTGCAGTCTGGAACTATGCCCGATCAGTGGAAGCTAGCCAACGTAACACCGATATTAAAAATAGGCAGCAAATCCCTACCCAGTAACTATCGTCCAATTAGCTTAACCTCAGTTGTATGTAAAATTCTAGAAACGGTCATACGAGACAGACTCGTAAATCACTTAGAGGAAAATAATATACTTAAAGATACTCAACACGGCTTTCGTAAAAAACGTTCCTGTTTAACAAACCTCTTAGACTTCTTCCACGATATCCTCAACCTCTACGATGAGAGTAAAGCTGTAGATATTATATACCTTGATTTTCAAAAGGCCTTTGACAAAGTTCCCCACAAACGTTTACTGCTAAAACTAAAAGCGCATGGAATACAAGACGGTGTGTTGAAATGGATAGAAAATTGGCTCAGCGACAGAAAGCAAAGAGTAGTCATAAACGGTAAGGCATCTAAATGGACCAATGTAAGTAGCGGGGTACCCCAGGGATCGGTACTAGGACCAATTATCTTTCTAATTTACATCAACGACATAGATGAGGGTCTCACCTGTACAATCTCAAAATTTGCTGACGATACAAAAATTGCAAATAGCGTACTCTCAAAAGAACAAGTTGACGATATGCAACACAATCTAGATAAATTGTCATGTTGGGCTCAAATTTGGCAAATGAGTTTCAATGCGGATAAATGTAAAGTACTACATATCGGATACCTAAATGAGAAAGCAAACTATTCGATGAATGGCACTCAGCTTAAGAATGTAAACAGAGAAACCGATCTGGGAGTAACAATATCGAATAACCTAAAACCGAGTCAACAATGTTCAGAAGTTGTTAAGAAGGCAAACAAAATAATTGGCTTTATAGGCAGGTCATTTCAGCATAAATCCAAAGAAGTTATCCTAACCCTTTAAAATTCCTTAGTCCGCCCTCTTCTGGAATACTGCGTTCAATCCTGGTGCCCTTATTACCAAAAAGATATAAACAAGCTAGAACGAGTTCAACGTAGAGTTACCAAAATGATACCTAGCCTAAAGAACAAACCATACGAAGAGCGTCTTAGAGAATTAAATATATTTCCTTTAACCCAGCGCAGATTAAGAGGTGACTTAATTCTAGTGTTCAAAATCATCAAAGGCATCGACAATATGAACTGTAGTAAGTACTTCACTATCGACCAATCTAATTACACGCGGGGAAACGGTTGCAAAATTATTGGTAAATCTTTTAACTCACACGAATCTAAGAATTTCTTCTTCAATCGAGTTGTCAACTTGTGGAATGGGCTTCCCCGATACGTTATAGACTGCATCACCGTTGATTCATTTAAACTCCGCCTAGACAAATATCTGGCATCAAACCCGCGACTGACTGCGTTTGTAAATGAATAACTTTATTTTATCCCCCCCTCAGTTACTAACCCATCTGTCCCCTACTAACTTCCTAATCCTGCCACGGACATTAGTTCCAGGGCAGTAATTCCCTTTCCAATGTTCCCTTACCCACTCTAAACCACTGTTTGGACACTTGATCCTCAGTGTTTTGGAGGACAAGCAACCTAGAAGGGTCACTAGATCTGTTGTTGCTTGATTTCCTTTGTACTCATTTGTACTCCTTTGTACATGCAGGCAGACAGGCACATTTACTGTATACACGTACATACACATAACACATTCAATATATATACATACATACGCACATGACACATGCAGGCAGACAGGCACATACACACATACATACACACAACACATGCAACATATACACATGCATACACACACAACACATGCAGGCAGACAGGCACATACACACATACATACACACAACACAAGCACCATATACACATGCATACACACACAACACATGCAGGCAGACAGGCACATACACACATACATACACACAACACATGCATACACACATGCATACACACACAACACATACAGGCAGACAGGCAGGAAGGCAACCATATACTGTATTATATACTGTACCTATACATACGCACACATACTAGATACTATATATATAATATCGAAAATCATCGTAAATTGCTGGACAAAGCGCTCGAGTGACACCAACGTTGTACTCTGAAACTCCCAAGTGACCAGTTAAAGAGACGCCCGTGTGTCGGTTCACTGTGGTATAATAAGGTGCTCGTTAGTTGCAGCATGGACCAACATATTGCAACATTCCACACACACACACACACACACACACACACACACACACACACACGCACCTTAGCACCAACAGTCACGCATCAGACCCGGGCTAAACATGAGAGAGAATGGGAGGGGGGGGGGGGGGGCTATGTCTCGGTCACCACGGTAGGATAAGGCTCTCGTCAACAGCAATAGCAACAACAGCACGAACCAACATTCCACACACTGCACCGTAGCGAAAGTCACGCACCAGACCAAAATGTTATTGACGTTTCCTGCCGCTCTCTCGGTGTTCCCGTTGCGCGAACCTTCCGGCATTTCCCGAGATTAAGAGGGGATGGGCGTATTTTATGATTGTTTGTTGTTGTTGTTGTTGCTGTTCCCAAGGCTGTCTGGCCGAGCAGCCCCAAGATCCCGAGCAAGGCCAAGGCCATAACCGAGTGCCCCCACAAAACCCTCCCTACTCACCACTAATAAAGCCCAGGTGACCGAAGCCACTCCACGGCAGGTGAGCTGAGGAGGGTGCGGAAACGCCCGGGAAACCAAAGCCCCACCCAAGGCCCTGTGCCCCTCAGCAATTATGAAGGGAAAGTTGAGGGGCAAAGGAAAAATGTGACGCTTTTGGCTACCAATCTGCCAACCTCTACGTTGGCAGTAGGGAGGTCAATCCACGGAAGAGACGCCTCCCCTTGAGATCTAGAAACTACATAAGTAAAAGGAATAGTCAGAGTAAGCTATGGGTATGGCAGAGATCGCTCAGTTCTCACTCTGATAGATTGTTTGTTAATCTATCTATTGTTTTTTAGTTTCATCGCTAGACCTCCATCAAACTTAAAACTAGATTCCCCTTCAAGAATAAATTTGTACATTTTTCGATAGAATAATGTCCCAGCCGAAGGCTGTTTCCTCTTAGAATTACAGGTTCGGTATCACTCGCCAGGAAAAAATCGACATCTAAATGGCATAGATATAGATACAAAAGGTCTTAAAATCGACAAACTAATGGGGCGAATGTCTTAAAATCTGAAAACTAACGGGGCTAAACATGAGGGAGAAGGGGGACCGTAGTAGCGAGAATCACACACCGGACCCCCAAAATGTTATTAACGTTTCCTGCCGCTCTCGGTGTTCCCGTTGAGCGAATCTTACGGCATTTCCCGAGATTAAACCCCGCGGAGCTGGCTTTGCGGTGTAAATTCCCGGGATGAACTCCGGTGTTAGGGGCCCGCAGGGTAAAGACTATCTCAATTACGCCTCAAACATCCACATACCCTTCCTAATATGAATAAAATCGTCTAATAATAGCCAGATAACAGAAACAAATGCGTAATTTTATCTTCTAAAGGTTAACTAAACCTAACCTAACCTAACCTCAACCGCCTCAAGGGGTTCTTTACCCCTGCACAGCTTCTTGCTCTGTACAGGGGCACAGTGCGTCCTTGTATTGAGTATTGTTCGCATGTGTGGGGAGGATCCTCTCACACCGCACTCCTAGACAAAGTAGAAAGGAAAGCTTTTCGTATTATTAACTCCCGTCCACTCACCAACTCTCTGCAATCTCTCTCTCTTCGCCGCAATGTTCCATCTCTCTCGCTATTCTATTGCTACTACAATAATCAGTGTTCCTCAGAGCTCTCTCAGTGCATAAATTATCACCTCCTCTACATAGGGTACATAGTACCCGTCATGCAACACAATCCCACCCCTACTCTGTGCAACTCTCCAACTCAAGAGTGAAACGATACTCCCTATCTTTTTTCTGTTCAACAGCTGAGCTCTGGAACTCTCTCTCTGAATCCATCTTTCCATCATTCTATGGCTCAAATTGCTTCAAACTCCATGTGTCCAGATATTTTAGCTCGAACTTTCCTTGTTTTTGGCCCTGTCACTCTTTCAACTCTTGGGGAGGCACAGGCAGTTTTGCCTTTTGTCTTCCTCATCCACATGGAAAAAAACCCAGACCTACAGAACTTAACCTAACTGTGCCTAACCTAATCTGACCTAACCCAAACAAGGATGCTTACGTTTGAGAGAGAGAGAGAGAGAGAGAGAGAGAGAGAGAGAGAGAGAGAGAGAGAGAGAGAGAGAGAGAGAGTGAGAGTGAGAGAAAAGTGTTGCTGTTTCGATGTGCTTGAGAAGGGAAGAGAAGTGGGGAAAGAAAAAAGCACCTACTCAATAAAACCGGCACATTCTTCTGGTAAATTTTATCTCCACTCTCGTGAATTATAGTCGGAAATACCCCCATTGTAGGCATTATATGGGGAGGTGCGTCGTTTTTCTTGACCCCCTTCTCCCTCATGCTTAACACCATTAGTTTTGAGATTGTATGACGTTCGCCCCATTAGTTTGTCGATTTTAGACCTTTAGCCCCATTTCTTTGGCAACAGTAAGACCAGTCACGTCCTTTAGGTGTCGAATTTTTTCTCCTGGCGAGCGATAGCGAGCCTGTAGCTTTGTAGGAGCCGACCATCGGTCGGGAAATTTGTCTACCGAAAAATGTAAAAATTCATCTCTGAGGGGAATTATGGGGATCTTTTTGTTCAAGCTTGATGGGGGCCTAGAAACAAATAAAATAATAATAAATAAATAAATATATAAACAAATAGAAAACAGCTACCCCCTTATCGCGATTGGTTTTAGCAGTCAATGCGCGGGTAGTTTTAAGAGTCCATTTTGCTAGTGTATTAAGGGGGTAGAACTCGCTTTTTATGGACCTCCTTCTCCCTCATGTTTAGCATATTAGTTTTGAGATTTTAAGACGTTCCTTCCATTAGTTTGGCGATTCTAATACCTTTCGCCCCGTTCCGTTGTCAATTTCAAGACCTTTCGTGCCATTTAGGTGTCGACTTTTTTCCTGGCGAGCGATAGCGAGCCTGTAATTTTAAGAGAATCCGGCCTTCAGCCGGGAATTTTTTCTATCGAAAAATGTACAAATTTACCTTGAAGGGGGGTCTAGGGGGTGTTTTTTTAAAGCTTGATGGAGGTCTAGCGAAGAAACTAAAAAATAAATAAATTAATAGCCCAAAAGAAAACTGCCGCTGTCCCCTTAACCACTACACATATCGCGACATATGTGGAGCGACTCGTAAACCAGATCTGCGCATAGCCTACCTGAGACCGTAATATCGCAGGTAGAGGTCTTAGGGAGTCACGGAAATCGGGTAACCTCAGCCATATTGGGGCCACTTTGTTTTGTTCTATGTGAGTGAGGGAGACAAACGGCAGAACTGCCAGTAGCGAGTGCCTCCCCCATAGTTGAAGGAGTGACGGGGGCAAAATCAAGGGACGTTCGAGCCAAAATGCCTGGACACACGGAGTTTGAAGCAAGTTAAGAGGGAAAGACTGATTCTGGGAGAGAGTTTCAGAGCTCAGCTGTTGAATAGAAGAAAGACTGAGAGTAACGTTTCACTCTTGGGTTGGAGAGTTGCACAGAGTAGGGGTGGGATTGTGTTGATATCTGCCTCTCTCTACCTTCAAGTTCAATTATCACTTATCACCAACCCACCAATTAACTTACTATTAAACCCTAATTGATGAATTCAATGAAACTAATGAATACATGTGGTACTCCAATGATTCGAACCTAGGATACACACACCGAAATTTCGCACATCAAGCATTACGCTATCAATACATTTAAATGTTTATGCACAAGCCTACGATATAATATGCATTCTCGAATATTGCATATTAATAAAGTAACACCCCGTTCTTAACATTATTCATCAATTACAAACCCCAATGTACTTGAATAAACTAATGAAAGCATATGGTCCTCCCGGGATATGAACTCGGGACACCACACCCAGAGCATAAGCATCTAAACCATTACACCCACCAACACAGTTAATCCAAGTATTTACATACCCCCAACTGCTCTATGGTAGCCTAATGTTTAGACCAAGAGAGATCCTAAAGTAGAAAATGGACCGACACACGGACGTCTCTTTAAGGGGGATCACCGGCTTTTTTATTTTTTCTCTCCTTTTCTCTCTTTCCCTAGCTTGTATCCATTCGGCCCCATTCAGTCAACTGTTTTAAGACGTTTATCCCCATCCAGGTGTCGATTTCTTCCTGGCGAGCGATAGCGAGCCAGCATTGTATGGAGAAATCCGGCTTCGCCGGAGAAATGTTTCTATCGAGAAATGTACAAATTCATCTTGCAGGGGGGGGGGGGGGGTCTAGGGGGTGTTTTTCTAAGCTTGATGGAGGTCTACGGAGGATACTAATAAAATATATGAATATATGAATTAATAGACCAAACAAACAGCCACTGTCGCCTTAACCCCTACAGTACCAGGGACGTCCCTTTTATAATATTCTGGCAACTATAAGACGATTAACCCTTTCAAGATCCAATACGCATTTCTTTTCTGTTTTCTGGTCATTATTAGACGATTTTAATCAGATTAGGAAGGGTATATGGACGTCAGAGGGCTGATTGAGATAGCCTTTACCCTTTTAATACCCCACAGATACTTCCTAAGCTGCATACAATCGTCTAATGGTAGCCAAAATAAACTGCTAAACCGCGTCAGAGCTTCAAGGGGTTAAATTCAGGGGTAGGGACGATATCTAGCAAATAATGAGGCTTCAAACTAACTCAACCAACCTTTTTAAGGGGGGATGGTTCACATTTTGGGCGATTTTTGCATGTATTCATTATTTTTCTAGTTTCCTCCCTAAATCTCCATCAAATTAGAAAAAAAAAAACATCCATTAGATCCCCCTTCTAGATTAATTTGTAAATTTTCAGTAGAAAAATGTCCCGGCCGGTTCTTCCAACATTACAGGCTCACTATCATTCGCCAGGGAAAAAATTGACACCTAAATAGCACGAAAGGTCTAAATATTGACGACGAAATGGGGCGAAAGGTCTTAAAATCGACTAACTAATGGGGCAAACATCTTAACATCTGAATACTAATGGGGCTAAACATGAGGGAGAAAGTGGTCCAAAAAACCGGCCCATCCCCCCTTAACTACCACAAATCCTTCCTAAGCTGTACAATGTCGTCTAAATATAGCTAGAATACAATACAACACAAATCGCTCGTACTCAAAGGGTTAAGGTACAGTCGGCCTAATAAGTGATGGCTCGGCACCAAGTATGTTTTGATCAATAATTGGTATCAGCAATATCTAAGCTTCATTTCTTCATATCGAGTGAAATATACAAACATGTCCCTACACTTACCCACCCTATTCAACATCTGACAGACACCAAGTATGTTTTGATCAATAATTGTTATCAGCAATATCTAAGCTTCATTTCTTCATATCGAGTGAAATATACAAACATGTCCCTACACTTACCCACCCTATGCAACATCTGACAGACATTAATACAGCACAGAGGAAGCCAAACGTAATGACAGCTGGGACATGACTTATTAGCGCGACCGTAAAGTTGGCCAAATAAGTTCTGTTCCTCTCCGAGATCTTGTACGGTCGCGCTAATAAGTCATGTCCCAGCTGTCATTACGTTTGGCTTGCTCTGTGCTGTATTAATGTCTGTCAGATGTTGAATAGGGTGGGTAAGTGTAGGAACAGGTTTGTATATTTCACTCGATATGAAGAAATGAAGCTTGGATATTGCTGATACCAATTATTGATTAAAACATACTTGGTGCCAAGACATCACTTATTAACGCGACTGTACATGGAAATATATCACGCGTGTTTGAACTACGAGTGTAGTTTCTTACGCAGTGGTTATGGGGGTCACCGGCTTTTTATATCTTTCTCTCCTTTTCTCTCTTTTCCTGGCTTGTATCTATTCGGCCCCATTCAATCAACTGTTTTAAGACGTTTATCCCCATCCAAATGTCGATTTCTTCCTGGCGAGCGATAGCGAGCCAGCATTGTATGGAGAAATCCGGCTTCGCCGGAGAAATTTTCCTATCGAAAAATGTACAAAATTAGCTAGCTGTCAAAACAAAAATATATATATGCTGGCTCGCTACCGCTCGCCAGGAAAATATTGACACCTGGGTGGGGGTAAACGTCTTAAAACAGTAGGCTGAATGGGGCCGAATAGATACAAGCAAAAGAGAGGGAGAGAAAGAGAACAAAAATCCAGGTGGGCCCCTTAAAGGATGTTATTAATGTACAGTGACCCACATAAGTTCTGTTCTTCTCCGTGATCTTATACGTGGAAAAATATAAAGTGCAATATTTCAATTCCCCCTACCAATAAATGCCTACAGTGGCCGATAGAGGCGCTGAACGCAAGGTTTACCGCGGTGCATTGTGGAAAATGGGCGACATCGCGGAGCTATCCACCTTCAACCTTCAACAATTCTATAATATATGTAGTTAGTCGAAATTTCTGTAGCTGACACATACTTTGGTCTATGCATACTTTTGTTTTATATATTTTAAAATCACCCATATTCATAAATAACGTATATTTACAATACAAAGTCAGCAGGTATTTTTCCGCCAATTTTGTTATGATAATTAATCAGCTTATAATTATGTTTGTAGTCATTATCAGCTGCATATGGACTTTCCCTTTATTACTATACTATATAAGCACTTGGTGTAGTCGTATACTGTAAAATAAAAACGTGTAGAATCACACAAAAATAGAGATAAACTGTGCATATCCTAGGTGTTGGGTATAGTGATGTCTACGGTCGTAGCTCTGGCGCTAGTTCAGAAGCGTCCACCAGAGGTCTCAAGGGAATTGTTGGTAGGGAGAATTACGAGGACCGTTTCTTACGCAGTGGTTAAGGGGAGGCTGTAGTTGTTTTTTCGAGTCCTCCTTCTCCTTCATGTTTAGCCCTATAGTTAGGAGATTTCAAGACATTCGCCCCATTAGTTTGGCGATATTCAGACGTTTTGCCCTATTTATTTTCCAATATTAAGACCTTTCGTACCATTTAGGTGTCGATTTTTTCCTGGCGAGAGATAGCGAACCTGTAATTATAGAAGTAACCGGCCTTCGGCCGGGAAATATTTCTACCGAAAAATGTACAAATTTATATCGAAGGGGGGTCTTGTGGGTGTTCTTTTAAATTTGATAGAGGTTTAGAGAGCAAACTAACCCCTTCCTTAAACCATTGAGCCGAACCAGTAAATTATGCTGCACAATACCGTCTGAGCTGCCTTAATATAGCAAATTATTGGTACAGTCGGCCAAATAAGTGATGTCGCGGCACCGAGTATATTTCGATCAATAATTGGTATCAGTGCTATCTCAGGTTAATTCATCGTTTCGAGTGGGATATACAAACATGTTCGATCCTATCTTTACCCACCCTATTCAACATCTGACAGACATTAAAGGGAGATTAGTTTTTTTCTGGGCCTTCTTCATCCTCATGTTTAGCCTCGTTAGTTTTCGGATTCTATGGTGTTTACCCCATATGTTTGTCGATTTTAAAACCTTTCACTCCATTTCTTAGTCAATATTAAGACCTTCCGTGCCATTTAGGTGTTGATTTTATTCCTGGCGAGCGATAGCAAGACTGTAATTGTGAAGGAACCGGCCTTCGGCCGAGACATTTGTCTATAATTGTTTTTTTACAAAATAATCTCGAAGGGGGATCTAATGAATGTTTTTTTTTTTAAAGTTTGGTGGAGTTCTAAGGAGGAAACTCAAAAACGAATTAACATACACCCAAAATATAGACCCCAAAAATATCCACTGTCCCCTTAATAGTTGGGGAGCGAGGTTTTAAGACTCGATATATAGAGAATTAGACTGCTATTGCTTGTATTTAATGGTTAGATTATATATATATATATATATATATATATATATATATATATATATATATATATATATATATAATTATATATATATATAATATATATATATATATACATAAAGAGATAGATAGAGAGAGAGAGAGAGAGAGAGAGAGAGAGATTACTGGAAATAACATATACAGTACTTGTAAATATTAAACACTCGCTTCCACCTACAGTACAATTGATAGATAGATAAATAGATAGATAGATAGATAGATAGATAAACAAACAGATAGATAGATAGATAGATAGGTGGATAAACATATACATATAGAGGAGGTGTGGTGGAGTGGTCTTGCCACTGGACTGGTAATCCAAAGGTCCCAGGTTCAAATCTCGATATGTCAATGGGAAGATATTATTGGGATGGAATATGTGCTGTACCTTGTATCAGTGCATTACCACAAAGTCCACCAAAACGCCAAAAACATACCCTCATTGTTTCCTGATTAAATTGCATTGTATGAATATTCCCATATTCAAAATATGCTACAGGGGGACAATGCCTAGTGAGTTCATTGCTCAATAGGTGGCGTTCTGAGAGTGAGGGTCCGAGTCGAGGAGGTGAGACAGTGAAGCATAAAGGCAAAGCAGCCTCAGAAGTGGGACTGCTTCGAGCCATGAGTGGGCAACCAAGAGTCTCGCGTCTGTGATGACAGGTTGGCGAAGGCTGGTTGTAACTCGTGCTTCACTTGTCTCACTTCCTAGACTGGACTTCACCGTATTGAGCGGTGAATGAACAGGCTCTCAGCCTATGCCCGAGAGGGAGTAGTTGAAATATAGACAAAAACATATATATATTAAACAGAAATACCCAAAACCAAATTGCTCATCACTCACCACCACTTTGACCCGCGGCAGTACTGAAAGTCACACTTACCTGAAAATACAACAATGATAGGGTTAGTACTTGTAATTATAAAGGTACATATATTATGAGAGAGAGAGAGAGAGAGAGAGAGAGAGAGAGAGAGAGAGAGAGAGAGAGAGAGAGAGAGAGAGGTATTTGTATTTCTTAAGGTATACGTATATTATGCGAGAGAGAGAGAGAATGAGAGTGAGAGAAGTGAGTGAGAGAGCTACATAGAGCTACATAGATACACAGACCACACAGACCTCAAGGTCCTTACTAGGCAGTCTGGCCTTACAAACTATATATGCATATATGCATATATATATATATATACATATATATTGTGACGCACCCAGTGCTGTGCAACGCAACCTGATTGTACTCCTTGGTACTCGAATGTACCGCCCGTGATCTGGCTACCGTCAGCCGCAATGTATATTGAGTGTGACAACTTATAACTATGTTCTTTGTATCTCTGCAAAGGTCTCGTCATGTGCTAACCAGTGGTGGGTTTTGTTTTAAGCCATGTCGAGACCTTCCATTTAATATGTAGTATCAATAGAGAAGTTGATAGATAAGACAATGGGAGTTCAGAGAGAGAGAGAGTGAGTTAGGCTTCAGAGCAAGAGGGTAGCAACGCGCCGCGCTGCCGGCCGGGTGGTTGCCAGACGTATGGACTGGTTGGCAGCCTTGCCCTTATAGCTAGGCGCGATAGGGTTGGTAGTCCATTGTTGCCTGCCTGGGCTGGGCCCATGTTGTCGTACAGCACATTGCCTGGAGGCTGGCTGCGTGTTCTATGACCAGGTTGCCTAGAACCTTTGAGATTCTAACATCCCTTGCTCTCTCTCCCCACTTCTCACGGTTGCACTCTTTCTCTCTGACGACATTACTCTCATTTCATTCTTCTCTCTATTTAAATGCATAACCTTCCCTTGAGGTCCTAAAGGAGTTTCAGCACTCACCTCTCGTATTACTCTTAGGACAAGCATATATTTACATGTATTAGATTTAAGGGGTTAATGTGAACAGCGATCTTCTTGATGAGGATAGTTGGTGAACGTTCTACATGTTCACGAGTTATATGCCCTGCTCATCATCCCATTTGTGACTAGACTGGTGCCATGTGTAAGAGCCCGACCATGCCCAGGAGTTGTCTGTAGAGGGACGAGGACTTAGCCTTGATTTGCATACCGAGCCAGGAGCGAGTGTAGCACCCGAGACTACAGCTCGCTCGTAGTGCCGGTATAGTAGAGTAACGTAATTTGTCTGTCCTTGTGTTCTCTACAGTCTTCTCCTGGGTTCTCGCTTTCGGTGCTGGGACTCGTTGTTCCTGTGACTTGGCCTGCTAGCTAGAACACATGGGGATGATGAGTGGGATATATCTTTATTTTACTATGCATTGCAGCTCTCTTTAAGTATATATCTATAACACTTTACAATACACATTACTCACACACAAGACAACACTATTAATACTTTCATGTATCAATTAACTGCACTGTCGTTTTGCTGCTGTGTCCGGAGTTCTGTTGCGTAGGGCGCATACGGACTCGGAGGGGAGACAGAGTGAGAGAAGCGAAGTAGCCTATGCGGTAGTAGGCTACCGGCGCAGTACTGTTGCCTGCAACCTTTTAGTTATTCCAAGTATAGATTCATTATTATAATAAGTGACTACTATTTATGTTCCTCCCATGTGTATTATTAGGTATCTACTGGATCATGAACATCTTGTATGCTACATGCTAGTGCATGTTAGTAGGGGACAGTTAGTGTAGTGCACGCGCTTTCAAGTAGGCGTGTACATTTGTCATTTAGCATTTCACTGTCATACCTTTAGCCTGCTTCTATTCTACATTATTAGAGGCTTAATATTAACGTAGTTTCTTGAGTATTGCATTTCTTTAGTAATAACGTAACCTATAAATGTCTGAGGGAGTTTAGCCTCATAGCCTACCCCTGTTGTACACTTTCGCCGAGTTAAGGTACCTCGTTACCGTAGACGATAACTCTGTAGGGCGTTGGTGCTTTTGTTGTCTGGAGCATATAGTATTTGGGACTGGAATCGAGCGTGTCGTTGTCACTTAAGCCATTTCTGTCCTACGATCAAGAATCCCGAATATGTATTGCCGATCCAGCCGTAACAATATACATATATACACCGGTACACACATATACACACATACACATACATACATATATATACAGTATATATACACATACTGTACAGTGCACACACATACACTTACATACATTTTTTTTTTTTTTTTTTTCATATCACCCCAGCCCTCTGCAGATAGAGGTCAAGCCTTCCCTTGAAAGCGTTTATTGTGTCGCTCTCCACCACTCTCGCTGGTAGGTTATTCCACTCTGTCGCCACACTGTAGGTGAAGAAACTCTTTGTGACATCTAGGTTTGCCTTTTTGGTTTTTAATTTCATTCCATTTCCGCGAGTTTGATTAGTATTGTTTAATGTGAATAGTGCATTTACATCGACTTTGTCGAAACCTTTTAGTATCTTAAAGCACTCAATAAGCTGACCCCTCAACCTCCTCTTTTTTAATGAGAACAGGTTCAATCGTTTAAGTCTTTCTTCATATGGTTTATTTCTTAATGAGGGTATCATCTTCGTCGCTCTTACGCTGTACTGACTCGAGTCTTACAATGTCCTTGATCAGATAAGGTGACCAGAACTGCACACCATATTCAAGGTGGGGCCTCACCATACTTTTGAACAGTGGCACTATTACGTTTTCATGTTTATATGTACATTTTCGTTTAATAAAGCCCAATGCTATGTTTGCCTTATTTGCAGCTGCTATACATTGGTCGGAAGTTTTTAGGTTTTCAGATATTAGTACCCCTAGGTCTTTTACTACCGTTGCGGTTTTTATTTGTTTGCCATTCATTTCGTATTTGTATTTCATATTTCTGCTACCAACCTGCAGCACCTGACATTTATCGACATTGAAGGGCATCTGCCATTTTTTCGACCACTCTGATATTTTGTTTAAATCAGATTGCAACGCATTTCTATCATCTTCGTTCAGGACTGTATTTCCTATTTTTGTATCGTCGGCAAATTTGGGAGAGTGAGTGAGAGAGAGAGAGTGAGAGAGAGAGACAGAGAGAGAGAGAGAGAGGTATTTGTATTTCTAAAGGTACGTATATTATGAGAGAGAGAGAGAGAGAGAGAGAGAGAGAGAGAGAGAGAGAGAGAGAGAGAGAGAGAGAGAGAGAGAGAGAGAGAGAGAGAGAGAGAGAGAGAGAGAGATTTGCCTTAGTTTTCAGATTTTATGACGTTTACTCCATTAGTTTGTCGATTTTAAGACCTTTCACTCCCATTTCTTGTTCAATATTAAGACCTTTCGTGCCATTTAGGTGTCGATTTTATTCCTGGCGAGCGATAGCGAGCCTGTAATTGTGAAGTAACCGGCCTTCGGCCGTGACATTTTTCTGTAAAGAAATTTACAAATTATTCTCGAAGGGGGATCTAATGGATGATTTTTAAATTTTGATGTAGGGAGGAAACTAAAATGATTATTATATGTTTCACCCACCAAATTCACTTCTAAACTCAATTAATGAAATCAACAAATACTGTACATGTGGCACTCCAAGGACTCGAACCTAGGATTTTAATTACAAAAAAATAAAAATAAAAAAAATAAATAGAAGGTCCCACCACTTTCCCATTCTTAAGTAAGCCATTTTAGATTTACGGAAGAGTGACCATTACTTGCATTACTGCATGTCCACAAACATATCAGTAATGTAAGCATGTTTCCTTCCAGGATACTCACACCGAAATTCCGCGCACTTATGCATTTTTGAGTTTCCATGAAGGGGGTCTTGTGGGTGTTTTTTTAAGTTTGATAGAGATTTAGAGAACAAACTAAACCCCCTCCTTAAACCATTGAGCCGAACCAGTAAATTATGCTGCACAATACCGTCTGAGCTCCCATAATCATCCATTACAAATCCCAATGTACTTGAATAAACTACTGAAAGCATATGGTCCTCCCGGGATTTGAACTCGGGATACCACACCACAGAATGCGATGTCACTCACTCGATCAATTTATTCTACGTCTATCACTATACAATGTTATTCAGTTGAGATCGTATTGGTGGGCGTGAAAGGATTTATACATATATATATATATTATACTATACATATATATATAGTGTTTTGATCCCCTTAAGCCAGTGTCACACGAGCTCTTTGTCCGTCAATTGTTACGGGCAATTGTAGTTTGGCAGCTTCAAAATTCAATTTGTATTATAAATCATCCACCTAGCATACTCTACCTTCAGTCTAGTTTCCGATTCCAATGTGAAAAAGCCCCAAAACATTACGAGACAAAACTAGCTCATCGAAAATTGCCGGAAAAACCGTTCGTGTGACACCGGCCTTAGATGCGTAGATATTTGATTACTATCTGGTGGTATAGGTTCAATAATATGATATTATTGGCGGTGGTTCGGGCTAGCAATACTGTGGCACACCTTAGATGCGTAGATATTTGATTACTATCTGGTGGTATAGGTTCAATAATATGATATTATTGGCGGTGGTTCGGGCTAGCAATACTGTGGCACACCTTAGATGCGTAGATATTTGATTACTATCTGGTGGTATAGGTTCAATAATATGATATTATTGGCGGTGGTTCGGGCTAGCAATACTGTGGCACACCTTAGATGCGTAGATATTTGATTACTATCTGGTGGTATAGGTTCAATAATATGATATTATTTGGCGGTGGTTCTGGCTAGCAATACTGTGGCACACTCGTACAGTCGCCCTAATAAGTGATGTCTTGGCACCAAGTATGTTTTGATGACAACCAACAACGAGGGGCGACGCGCTCCTCGGTGCTGCTAGGAGAGTGGCGAACACAACCTAAGGTAAGGTAATAAATTGTATCAGCACTATCTAAACTATAATTCATCGTTTCGAGTGAGACATACAAACATGTTCCTACACTTATACATCCTATTCAACATCTGACAGACATAATACAGCACAGAGCCAGCAAAACGTAATGCCAGCGGAGACATGACTTATTTGGCCAACCGTATACTTGGTCCAAAAAGTGTCTGCATCCCTACCCTGATAATCTGGTGTGTACAGCTTGGTAGGGTTGGCATCTCTACTTACAGCTATATGCAGCATTATACTACTACCTACCTATACTACCTAAGACCTACGACCTAGAACCTATACTACCAAGCTGTACACATTAGATGATCAGGGTTAGGGTGCAGATACTTTTTTGACCAACCGTACATACAGTATATATCAAGGCTAGTATCTACAGTATATCGACATTTGGGTGTTGAAGGTGTGTTGTTCTTCTACCACCACTGACATCCCTCTTGTGTTGTGGTGCTAATGGTTGTAATGGTGGTAATGGTGGAGATAATGATGGTACTAATGGTGGTAGTGGTGGTAATGGTGGTAATAGTGGTGATAATGATGGTACTAATGGTGGTAGTGGTACTAATGGTGGTAGTGGTGGAACTAGTGGTGGTAATGGTGGTGGTAATGATGGTACTAATGGTGGTAGTGGTGGTAATGGTGGAACTAGTGGTGGTAAAGGTGGTGGTAATGATGATACTAATGGTGGTAGTGGTGGTAATGGTGGAACTAGTGGTGGTAGTGGTGATACTCTTGAAGGTGAACTGTTCCCCTTACTGTCTTGTGGTGGTAATGATGATGGTGAAAGTCATGTTTGTAGTTTTTATTTATGTGCAAGAAAGAAGCAATATGTACAGGTGCCTGACATGTAGGCCATGTCCATTCATATTGATAGATATTTATTAAATATTTATAATGATAGATATTTATTTCATAGTGATAGACAGTAAAACTGTTTGGACCCATGGAACTTGAAGTTTAAATCATAAGATGAGGGATAGATAGACTGAGGAAGAGAGTTCCAGAGTTGACTCGTTGAGTGAAAAATTAACCGATTTGGAAAACTGATTCACTCTTGGGTAGCAGAGTTGAACATTATAGGAGTGGGAATGTGTTGAATGTCGGGTGCCGCCTACTTTCTGCAAGGAAGGAGGCATGCACTGAGAAAACTCTGAGAATCATTTAGTTTCGTAATAGCGATAGCAGAGAGAGAGAGAGAAAGAGGGAGATTTAAAAAATATCTATCTATCTATCTATCTATCTATCTATATAATATATATATATATATATATATATATATATATATATATATAACGACAAACGTAATGAAGCCATAGAACTCTTAAATTATGATCTAAATACTATTTCCAATTGGGGCAGAGAAAACCTTGTTAACTTTAATGCTTCCAAAACCCAATTTCTCCATCTATCTACCCGTCAGGATCTCCCAGCGGACTATCCCTTATTCTTCAACAATACAAAAATCAACCCTTCATCTTCTCTCAATATTCTTGGTGTCTCTTTTTCTTCTGCTCTCATTTGGAAGGACCATATTACCAGTCTTGCTAAGGCAGCCTCCCAGAAGCTCGGTGTGCTCAACCGCCTTAGGGGGTTCTTTTCCCCTGCACAGCTTCTTGCTCTGTACAGGGCCATAGTGCGCCCTTGTATTGAGTATTGTTCGCATGTGTGGGGAGGTTCCTCTCACACCGCTCTCCTAGACAAAGTTGAAAGGAAGGCCTTTCGTATCATTAACTCCCGTCCACTCACCAACTCTCTGCAGTCTCTCTCTCTCCGCCGCAATGTTGCATCTCTCTCGCTATTCTATCGCTACTATAATAATCAGTGTTCCTCAGAGCTATCCCAGTGCATACCACCTCCTTTACGTAGGGCACGTGGTACCCGTCTTGCAACTCAATCCCACCCCTACTCTGTGCAACTCTCCAACCCAAGAGTGAAACGTTACTCTCAAACTTTCTTCTACTCAACAGCTGAGCTCTGGAACTCTCTCCCAGAATCAGTCTTTCCCTCTTCCTATGACTTAAATTGCTTCAAACTCCGTGTGTCCAGGCATTTTGGCTCGAACGTCCCTTGATTTTGGCCCTGTCACTCTTTCAACTATGGGGGAGGCACTCGCTATAGGCAGTAATGCCTTTTGCCTCCCTCAATCACATAGAAAAAAAAAAAAAAAAAAATATATATATATATATATACCGGTATATATATATATATATATATATAGAGAGAGAGAGAGCATGAGCAAGATAGAAATAGCTAGTTAGTTAAAATAGGACTTCAGAGGTTATCAACCTTTCAGGATTATTAAACCAGCACACTGCAAGTCAAGTATATTTTCAGGACTGGAGCCCCTTTTCGAGAACACTACAGTCCCTTGTCAAGATAGAGAACGAGAGCAAGAGAAAAAAAAACCGCATACAGCAAAAAAGAAAAAAAAAGAAAAGAAGAAAAAGAAAGAAAAAAGAAAGAACACCTGTCACACTAGCCCCAACATTCCCCCCCCCCCCCTCCCTGCCCCCGCCCCCCTCCCGCCCCACACACGCAAGGATCCGACATGCTCATTCTCGAACTCTGAATCAGGAAAGGGTCTCACATTTTTTCCACCCCGAGCTCTGTCTTTTGACGCCGAGATCTAAGGCTAATTTTGTTCTCCCGACTATTTTGTTTTCCCACCTGTTATTTTTGCCCGATTTTGGTCATTTGATACCTGAAAGCGGCGGGAAAGATTTAACGGAGTGCAATTGGCCACTTGCGAGTTTCGTTCTAAAAGGAAGTTGGAGCTGTAGACAACGATATTTAACAGAATTTACAGCTACAATACGGTCGTAGTAGGCTACATACAGTATATAAATACATAAAACCCAATTCAACATACCATTTATCCATCAGAAACGTACATTATTATTGCATTTCTGTTTAATATCGATGTTCACGGCTCCAACTTCCTTATATTCAAAAGGATATATTAACCTCACCAACACCACCCTAACGCCGGACCAAGAAGACCTCCTGAACAAAGGCTTAAATTGCCACTACATTTCCAAGCCGGGACCCCACCAAAAACGCCTTGAAATTGAAGTCCTACTGGATGACATCCTACGACTGCAGAAAGACGGCAAGATCACCACCACCCCAGCCCTACAACCCACCCTACTAGCAGATTCCGCCAAAACCAGGGGATCCCACCAAAGCAAGCTCCTCAACAAACACCACTTCAAAGCCACTAAACAACTAAAAGAGAACCCCAACATCATCATCCGACGAGCTGATAAGGCCTCCTGCCTTGTGATACACGGAAAAGAAGAATACCTACGGAAAATGGACGACATTCTTAGTGAAAAGAACAAATTCAAAAGGATCACTCGCAACCCTACTGACGAAATAAAAAGGAAAGCCAACACCACTATCACTGCTATCAATGCCAAAGCTGGTGGCGTACACCTGAAGAAACTCATCAGCGAATTCACCCCAGGTTATGCTTACGGTACTATAAAAACCCACAAACCCGGGAACCCCCTCCGCCCCATCATATCACAGATCCCTACTGCTACCTACCAGACCGCCAAGGCCCTGAACAAACTCCTCACCCCTTTTGTTCCACGGCAATACAACCTCAACTCTGCTTATGACTTCCTAGAAATTCTACGAGATGCCCCCCCAGCTAACGACCACATCATCGCCTCCCTCGACGTAGAGAGTTTGTTTACCAACGTGCCCGTTGACAAGACCATAGATTTTATCCTACGTCAAGTTTACCACTGCCCTAATACTCTGGACATCCCGGAGAAGGCCCTGAAGACGCTCTTGGAACTATGTACCAAGGAGTCCCCTTTCCACTGCCCCCGCGGGAATATGTACCAGCAAATCGACGGTGTAGCGATGGGAAGCCCCCTGGGGGTTCTGTTCGCCAATTTCTTCATGGGAACTATCGAAGAGGAACTCCTGGCTGCCCACCGGCCCACTGTCTACTGCAGGTACATCGATGATATCTTCGTGCGGGTGAAGGACCTGGGCGAACTCAGGGACCTCCAGCAGCGCTTCATGGCCGCCTCCGGACTCAACTTCACATACGAAGCAAACACCGATGGACATCTACCCTTCCTCGACCTCCTTGTCTCCCTCCACGACCACGGCTTCAAAACTACCGTGTACACCAAACCTACTAACAATAGCCAATGTCTTAATGGGGAAAGTGAATGCCCTAAACGATACCTACAGTCCACCATCGCCGCCTATGTCAGGAGAGCCCTCACCCATTGCACCACCTGGAATGACACACACAATGAACTGGAAAGGCTCACCCAGGTCCTAGTCAACAATGGGTATTCCAACACTGACGTCACCAATGCCATCAACCACCACCTAGAAAAATGGTACAAACAAGACCCCCCTAGCACCAACCCGGCCAATGACATTACATCTTTTTACAGAAACTACATGTCTTCCGACCACACAACAGACGAATCCATTATGAAAGAAATAATTAACAAAAACGTCCTCCCCACCAACCCTGACAATAAAATCAAACTCATTATTTACTACAAATCTCCTAAGACCTCCATCCTTGTCCTCCGTAACCGCCCCATTTCCACCAACAACCAACCGAAAGACGATCATGTGATATACCAGCATATTTGCACCTCTGGGGACTGTGGACCCCTATCCTATGTTGGAATGACACAGACTCGCCTTTCCCGTCGATTAACCCTCCACCTTCAATCTGGCACTATAAAAGATCACTATCAAGCCCCCCACCATCTTGCCCTAACTCGCCAAACCTAGACAAACCACCATACTCGACAAAGAATCAGACCCCAGAAGACTAGCTATTTTAGAAGCTCTATACATCCAAACACTCAACCCCAGCATCAACAACCAAACACAAGACCTTCAAATTCTTCCTTCAGGCAAACGCTACAGGCATGCTGCCCCCCCTCCTCTCGCCCCGCGCCCCCCTTCCTTACGCTTCCACGCTCAGCACACAACTGACAACACCAACCAATCACAGCCACCCACAGCCAACAACCAACCACCGATAAGATTTAGTGCCCATCTCGCGAATAGACTACCTTCCACCAATGAACAGCCACCACACACCCAGTAGCTCCGCCCACCTCCCTCTAGTTGATCCTCGAATTTTGTATAAATAAGATGCATTGTCCCTATTCTAACCATTACCTCTCCATTCCATGAAGATGCAAGATATTTATTTGTGAAACGTTGGATCCACCATGAATTTTGCTAACCTTTTGTACCTCATCTCTGAACCCCAGAGGAAAATTGTTAGAACTATTGAAAGCTGTAACAATAAAATCCTGAATGCTGAAACCGCTATTGCTTTTAACCTCGTCTGTTTAAACGAGAATCTATTACCTGGCTATACTAACATATATATATATAAAAAACGAAAAAAAAAATGAAAAAAAAAACGAACCGTCAAATTATAAGAATTCGGGATAGGATATCACGGATATTTTCAGGTATTTTAGGACTGCATATTTTGCCTTTAGCCCTGTTTGGTGCAAGGGAGAAATGTTTTAATCTCCCCTGTTTCGCTCCATTACTTTGAAGATTTGCAGACATTTCACCCCATATGTTTGGTGATATTAAGACCCTTCACCCGATCCATATGTCGATCTTATTTCTGGGCGAACAATCACAAGCATGTATGAAAAAAAAGAAAAAAAACAAAAAAACAAGCTTTGAAGCTAATTTAGTTTTTAGCTTCGAAAAAATCGGCCTTCGTCTGGGATTTTATTTTATTGAAAACAGGCAATAAAAATTTAAATTAAAAGAACCACAACCTACTTAATAGAGTCACTCCTGCCAATCCCACGAAAATCAGAGGTTAAAGATCTTGGGGTAATAATGTCAGAAAACATGTCTTTCAAAGAACATAATCAGACCAAGTCAGTAGCGGCGGGGAAACTTGTAGGTTGGATACTGCGCACTTTCAAGACACGAGAAGAACGGCCAATGATAACACTTTTCAAATCGTTGGTGATCCCACGACTGGAGTATTGCAGTGTGCTGACATCTCCACACAAAGCCAGGGAAATATACGAAATAGAGAGTGTTCAAAGAAGTTTCACGTCCCACATCAGCTTGGTAAAACATCTTCATTACTGGGATAGGCTGAAGCCTATTAACTTATATTCACTGGAGCGAAGAAGAGAGAGATACTTGATAATTTACACATGGAAAGTTATCGAGGGTCTAGTGCCAAACCTTCACACCACAATATCATGGAACTGGAGGGATAGAGGGGTAGGTATTGTAACATCCCACCCCAAAAGTGTAGGGGAACTCAGGGCACACTGAGGGACTCCTGGTTGACAAACAGGGGACCGAGCCTCTTCAACAAAATGCCAGAGAACGTGAGAAAGCTGATGGACGTGCCAACGGAAGTATTCAAAAAAGCCTTGGACAACCATCTCAAGTCGGTGCTTGATCAGCCATACTTCGCAGGGGGGGGGGGAGAGCTGTCCCCTCGAATAGCCTGCTGCATCAAACACTGGCAGCAAACATACTCGGGGGGAGCAACTCTCGCCGAGGCCGCTGAGGAGGCCGAAACAACTCTAAGGTAAACTCAAGGTAAGGTAATATCCGTAATTTTTAATAAGGGGGGTGACCTGCTTTTTTGCTCTCCTTTTCTCTCTTTCTAGGGCTTGTATCCATTCGGTCCCATTCAGCCTACTGTTTTAAAACGTTTATCCCCATCCAGGTGTCGATTTTTTTCCTGGCGAGCGGTACCGAGCCAGCACATTTTTAAATATGTGTTTGATAGCAGGCTAAATTTGTACAATTTTCGATAGAAAAATTCACCTGGATGAGGAAAAATGTCTTTAAATTGTAGGTTGAATGGGGCCGAATGGATACAACCCAGAGAGAGGGAGAAAAGGAGAGAAAAAAAGCAGGTGACCCCCTTAACCCTTTTAGTGCCAGTGACGTCCTCTTCATTATATTCCTGTAATTATTAGATTTTATTTAGCTCAGGAAGGACGTCTACCAATCAAGGGGCTAGTGCATGTTTTTTAGGGCTACTTATTCATATATTTATTGAATTTTGAGTTTCCTCGCTAGACGTCCATGAAGCTTAAAAAAACACCCGCTTTTCAAGATATATTTGTACATTTTCGGTAGAAAAATTTCCCGGCCAAAGGCCGGTTCCTTAACAAATTTCAGGCTAGCTTTCGCTCACTAAGAAAAAATCGACACCTAAACAGCACGAAAGGTCTTAATATTGACAAAGTAATGGGGCGAAAAGTCTCAAAATAGCCAAACTATTGAACGAACGTCTTAAAACCGCTAAACTAATGGGTCTACACATGAGGAAGAAGGGGGTTCAGAACAAACGAGTAGCTCTCCCTTAAAGGGATACAGACTAGTCCTCTCGGGGCAGTTCCCCTGAAAACACTCTCGCAAATTGAATAAACAGGCCAAAACAAAAAAGCTAAGTGCGCTAAAAAAAAGTGCTTAGGGAGGGGAGAGAGAGAGAGCGCACAAAGAAAGTTAAGAATATGTTAGGCGGAACTTTTTGGGAAATTTATCTCTTATAGTGTGCTTGTGGTGGGGTTCTCTCTCTCTCTCTCTCTCTCTCTCTCTCTCTCTCTCTCTCTCTCTCTCTCTCTCTTTCTCTCTCTTGTTACATGTTGCGAATCAAAGTAAAGCAAACCCGAAAGAATTCTATAGTTATATCAGAAAGAAAAAAGTAGTTACTTCAACTGTTGGACCGTTAGTCGATGAAAATGGAGAATACACCAAAGACGAAGTACAAATGAGTAATGCCCTCAATACCTTCTTTGCATCAGTTTTTACAACGGAAGATATCCCTCAGTGATATCCCTACACCATCGCCGATTCAGTTTGATAATTCAGATGTTCTAAGCAATATCACCGTTACAGAGAGAGAAGTATTGAATTGTTTAGATAAACTCAAGGTAAATAAAACGCCTGGACCTGATACAATCTCACCTAGAGTCCTAAAGGAAGCTAAGGATGAGCTCTCTAAACCACTGACATTGCTATTCAATAAATCCTTGCAGTCTGGAACTATGCCTGATCAGTGGAAGCTAGCCAACGTAACACCGATATTCAAAAAAGGCAGCAAATTCCTACCCAGTAACTATCGTCCAATTAGCTTAACCTCAGTTGTATGTAAAATGCTAGAAAAACTCATAAGAGACAGACTCTTAAATAAGTTAGAGGGAAATAACATACTTAAAGATACTCAACACGGCTTTCGTAAAAAACGTTCCTGTTTAACAAACCTCTTAGACTTCTTCCACGATATACTCAACCTCTACGATTAGAGTAAAGCTGTAGATATTATATACCTTGATTTTCAAAAGGCCTTTGACAAAGTTCCCCACAAACGTTTACTGCTAAAACTAAAAGCGCATGGAATACAAGACTGTGTGTTGAAATGGATAGCAAATTGGCTCAGCGACAGAAAGCAAAGAGTAGTCATAAACGGTAAGGCATCTAAATGGACCAATGTAAGTAGCGGGGTACCCCAGGGATCGGTACTAGGACCAATTCTCTTTCTAATTTACATCAACGACATAGATGAGGGTCTCACCTGTACAATCTCAAAATTTGCTGACGATACAAAAATTGCAAATAGCGTACTCTCAAAAGAACAAGTTGACGATATGCAACACAATCTAGATAAGTTGTCATGTTGGGCCCAAATTTGGCAAATGAGTTTCAATGCGGATAAATGTAAAGTACTACATATCGGATACCAAAATGAGAAAGCAAACTATTTGATGAATGGCACTCAGCTTAAGAATGTAATCAGAGAAACCGATCTGGGAGTAACAATATCGAGTAACCTAAAACCGAGTCAACAATGTTCAGAAGTTGTTAAGAAGGTAAACAAAATAATTGGCTTTATAGGCAGATCATTTGAGCATAAATCCAAAGACGTTATCCTAATCCTTTACAATTCCTTAGTCCGCCCTCTTCTGGAATACTGCGTTCAATCCTGGTGCCCTTATTACCAAAAAGATATAGACAAGCTAGAACAAGTTCAACGTAGAGTTACCAAAATGATACCTAGCCTAAAGAACAAACCATACGAGGAGCGTCTTAGAGAATTAAATCTATTTCCTATAACCCAGCGCAGATTAAGAGGCGACTTAATTCAAGTGTTCAAAATCATCAAAGGCATCGACAATATGAACTGTAGTAAGTACTTCACTATCGACCAATCTAATTACACGCGGGGAAACGGGTGCAAAATTATTGGTAAATCTTTTAACTCACACGAAGCTAAAAATGTCTTCTTCAATCGAGTTGTCAACTTATGGAACGGGCTTCCCCGAGATCTTATAGACTGCAGCACTGTCAATTCATTTAAACTTCGCCTAGACAAATATCTCGCATCAAACCCGCGACTGACTGCGTTTGTAAATGAATAACTTTATTTTATCCTCCCCTCAGTTACTAACCCATCTGTCCCCTACTAACTTCCCAATCCTGCCACGGACATTAGTTCCAGGGCAGTAGTTCCCTTTCCAATGTTCACTTACCCACTCTAAACCACTGTTTGGACACTTGATCCTCAGTGTTTTGGAGGACAAGCAGCCTAGAAGGGTCACTAGACCTGTTGTTGCTTTATTTCCTTTGTACTCTGTCTCTGTCTCTCTCTCTCTCTCTATCCCCTCCCTAAGCACTTTTTTCGCGCACTTAGCTTTTTTGGGACACACTCTCACTCTCTCGCATTGCGTGGATTCCCCTTGACGAACAAGTAAATTAATTACATACTCTTATTCTCACTCACTCTTACTCTTTCTCTCTCTCACACACATACTCTTACTCTCTCTCTCTCTCTCTCTCTCTCTCTCTCTCTCACTCACACTGGGACTCTCTCTCTCTCTCTCTCTCTCAGACACACATACTCTTACTCTCACTCACTCTTAATCTCTCTCTCTCTCTCTCACACACTGACTCTCACTCACACTGGGACACACACTCTCACTCTCTCTAATATCTCTCTCTCACTATAAGCACACTAACACACCACCTTTTTCCGCTACAGTATCGCCCATGTCAAACTCTTAATACAACCTACTTCAAATGATCCCAAAAGAGAAGTTCAAACGTAACTCGGTTGCAAAAAGGTTGGGGGAGCAAATGGTTTCGAAAGGTTGTCACACGTTTTTGAGCATGTTTTGAGTGAGAGCGTGAGAGAGTGTGTGAGTGAGAGAGTGTGTGAGTGAGAGAGTGTGTGAGTGAGAGAGTGAGCGAGTGAGAGAGTGAGCGAGCTTACTGTGAAAGAATGTTGGGAGATTTAAGCAAAAGGTTGGTGAAAGGCAGCGCATGGGAGAGAGAGAGAGAGAGAGAGAGAGAGATAGAGAGAGAGAGAGTCTGTGTGAGAGTGAGAGGCACATAGAGAGAGAGAGAGAGAGAGAGAGAGAGAGAGAGAGAGAGAGAGAGAGAGAGAGAGAGAGAGAGAGAGAGAGAGAGAGAGAGGGTGAGGGTGTGGGTAGAGTGCCTGTTTGCATAAAGGGGGTATCACACTGGGCCAATTCTCGCCATTCTACCGCAAACATTGGAGCTACCGCCAGTTTCCAGCACAAATCTCACCATTTGATGGAGCTAGGATGCTTCCCGCACTGGGTGGGAAGCTTCATTTTTTGATGGAGGTAGATTGTCACCCTCTTTACAGCTCGCATTTAATCTCATTGATATCTCAAGTATATGACGTCGAAATATATATTTTGCTACATAATTGTGTGTTTTGATTGTGAGAAGGGCTGCGGATAGACATAAACTAAGTGAATTAATGCTAAAATAGCTACACCACTTGCAGCTAAATAACCACTTCCTATACCTACGCCACGGCGATTGGTATCAAACGAAAACATTCGGTTGTGTAGCAGGAGGAACTGTTTTTCAGATGCCTATTTACTAAGAATCATTGAACAATATATTTAACCTAGCCTAACCTAACCTAGTATATTAGTGGACTATTTATGAATGTAAAATGTAAAAATATATTGTAACATTACCAAATTATTGAGATAAATAAATACTACCCGCATACACAGGATCATAGCCTACCAAGCATTCTACAACCTCCGAAAAGTTCAAAATATTTCCTCATAATTATATGCTACAAATATAAAACATAATAACGCAAACTTGTAGATTGAGTCATATTGAAATATAATTGTCGATATAAATCCATATTACTCCAAATTATTGGTGAAACAGCACAATACAAACGATCGTTTAGTGCCGAGGTAACGACAGGGGCTCCGTCAGGCTATAGCCTATATTTTGCGAAAAACTTCCTCATAGCTAC
This sequence comes from Paralithodes platypus, assembly GCA_032716605.1. Taxonomy (NCBI): domain Eukaryota; kingdom Metazoa; phylum Arthropoda; class Malacostraca; order Decapoda; family Lithodidae; genus Paralithodes; species Paralithodes platypus. Next base: position 20,654,901 of record CM064538.1, read on the forward strand.
TTATATAAGCTTCACACGCAAAACATAGCAACATTAACGTATAGATTGGGTCCTATTACACAAAGTTTGTCAATATCAATCCATATTATTCTACAGTTTAAGTGAAACCACTGTTCTATAGCCTACGCCACGGCGATTGGTATGAATCGAAAAAGTTCAAAATATAAATTTCCTCATATAACCTTCAAATTTAAAGAAAATTACACTAACGTGTATATTGAATCATATTGCATTATAATTGTAGATGTAAATCCATATTACTATACATTACAGTATAGGTGAAACGGCACATTATAGGCTAAGGTCGGCCAGTGTTATTGTTGTGTCGGTGACTCACGCAGCCAGGACGCTTGGCGTGTGTGATAGAATTTGCCGGCGCTACTGACCGGAAACGGAGACTGGAGATTGGAGAATGGCGAGAATTTGGCCCAGTGTGATGCCCGCTTAAGAGGATCGTGGTGTATCTGCGTGTTTTAGGTGTGTGTGTATGTGTGTATGTGTGTGCGTGCGTGTGTGTGTGTGTGTGTGTGTGTGTGTTTGTGAGTGTGTACTGTATGTTTCTAAATGTGTGTTCTCTTCCAATATTCCAAAGAAAAAATACTCAAACTGTTTACATATACAGTATATATAAATTTATACATATATACAAACATAGATGGGTACACAATTCATATATATATACATACAAACATACATACATACATACATAACCTTTCTAGAATTAATGAATGGGGACAAAAGAATCTAGTGTCCTTTAATGCACAGAAAACCAAGTACATTCAATGTTCTAACCGACAGAATCTCACTGACTCCCATATATTTTTTAATGATGTAAATATTCCCACTTCCCTTAGTATTGACATTCTCGATGTAACATTAACTACTAACTTGAGCTGGACACATTATGTTAGAAGCATTGCTAAGAATGCCTCTAAAAAACTGGGACTCCTGTACAGAGTTCGAGAATTCTTCACTGACGAGCAGTTGGCCGTAATATATAAAAGTCATGTGCGTTCTCAGATGGATTACTGTTCACCTCTGTGGAGTGGAAGTGGAGTGGTTGCATTGAGGCAGTTGGACAAAATTCAAAATAAAGCTATTAGATTAATCAATAACCCTGCAATCACACAGGACCTTCCTACATTATCCATACGAAGAAACGTTGCATCCCTTGCATTATTCTACAGATATTTTCACAGCAATTGTTCCGAGGAACTTGCGTCAATTGTGCCGCCTCTCCCCATCTTTCCCCGTAGAACTAGGGCAGCTGAGAGCGCCCATGAATTTACACTTTCTCCTCCACAATGCAGAACTTCTGCTTATCAAAATTAATTTATCCCTAGAACTACTACTCTTTGGAATTCACTTCCCTCGAGTTGCTTTCCACAAACTTACAATCTACAAAAGTTTAAATCCAGTTGTTGCACACATTTTATGAATGGAGGATGCCTTTAGGCACATGGACCTTTTTGTTTTATCTGTGTTTTTCCTTCCTCCGCTCATTGTCTCATAAAAAAAAAAAAAAAAAAATTATGACCGAGTGCTCCACACATACGTACAGTTTCAGTCTTTTGTCCTAATGGCGGCGTTCCAGGCAACCCTGTTAAGGGCTGCTTCACTTGACAAGTTTTTGGATTTGCGATCGTCACGTATCGTCCGATCCCAGGTCTTCCTCGTCCACCCCTTGGTGCAGCTCCCTCCACATCAAATACCTGCAATTTTTCACCCAATTTTATTCATCCATTCTCTCCACATGCCCATACCATCCCAGTCTACTTGTACGCATCTCCTCGCTAATACTCTTTATACCTAAACGTCTCCTCAGCTCAACATTTGTTATTCTATCCTGAAGCCTGGCACCACACATCCATCTCACCATTCTCATCTCATTACGTTCCATTCTGTTGACATCCTCTACTTTAACGGCCCATGTTTCTGAGGCATACGTCATTGCACTTCTAACACATGAGGCATACACCTTTCCCTTCAGGGGGAGAGGCATTCTTTTCATGGTCAGAATTGGCAGCAGTCCTCTGAACTCCCCCTAGCCATATATATAGTAAACCAATATGTATAGCTACCTACACATCTACATATGTAATTTCCATAGAGCCTCTCCTGGTATTCCATCTGCAGCAGTGGAGGCAATTATACATACATACACAAACACATACATATATACATACATATTCACTTACATGCTTACCTTAATTAATATTCCATACGTGTGCGTGTGTCCGTGTGTGTGCGTAGTGCTAGTGTAAACATAAAGCCAATTATATGTGCGTGTAATGGCGCCATGATTGTAAGGGTGTGTGTGTGTATGTGTGTATGTGTGCAAATATAATCATAAGAGGGTATAGGGTGTGAGTGTGTGTATGTGTATGTGTGTGTGTGTATGTGTATGTGTGTGTTAGTAATAATAATAATAATAATAATAATAATCGGTTTATTTCAAGCCGGCAGCCAATGGGGCTGAAAATACACAGACTTAACCTAGATCTTATCCTAATGGATCAACAGAATGATCCTGGCAGCTAACGAGAGCGCCTACATACTCCCAAGGGAGTAGGACGTGGGCAGGAGACTTTGTGGGTCCCCCGAGACGATCCGCCCAGATCTTGCCTTCACGGCCAGGGAAAGTTTTTGAGAGAACTTCCCCTGCCGGCGCCTGGGATTGAACCCCCGACACCAGAGCTAGCGCTCCCAATACAGAGTACTAAGCGCGCTCGGCCACCGTGACCGTGAATGTGTGTGTATGTGTATGTGTGTGTTAGTGTGTGTGTGTGTGTGTGTGTGTGTGTGTGTGTGTGTGTATGTGTGTGTTAGTGTGTGTATGTGTATGTGTGTGTTAGTGTGTGTGTGTGTGTGTATGTGCGTGTGTTTGCATGTGCGTGAGTGTGTGTGTATGTGTGTGGAGCCCGGGTCATGTTTGTGCATATATTAATATTTATATTCATGCATGGTTCGTCTCTCTCCATTCTTCCTTTGCTCGGGTTTTCCTTTGAGCTTCCTCATATTAAACCGACCTCATTATTATTTAAGAGGGGTCACCGGCTTGTTTTATCTTTCTCTCCTTTGCTCTCTTTCCCTGGCTTGTTTCCAGTCGTCTCTCTCTCTCTCTCTCTCTCTCTCTCTCTCTCTCTCTCTCTCTCTCTGGCTTGTATTCATTCGGCCCCATTCAGCCAACTGTTTTAAGACGTTTATCCCCATCCAGGTGTCGATTTCTTCCTCCAGCATTGTATGGAGAAATCCGGCTTTGCCGGGGACATTTTTCTATAGAAAAATGTACAAATTTAGCTTGTTGTCAAAACAAAAATATATATATGCTGGCTTGCTACCACTCGCCAGGAAAATATTGACACCTGTAAACGTCGTAAAACAGTAGGCTGAATGGGGCCGAATGGATACAAACCAAAGAGAGAGGGAGAGAAAGAGAAAAAAGCGAGGTAATGAATGAAAGACATACTTGGAGATAAATGTATACCTGGCATATACTGTATATCAGAATTATTATTATTTATTATTTATTTATTTTTATTGTATCAGAAAATCTATCCGTTAGCTATAGATAATTCCATACGTCACCACTGGAGAGAGAGAGAGAGAGAGAGAGAGAGAGAGAGAGAGAGAGAGAGAGAGAGAGAGAGAGAGAGAGAGAGAGAGAGAGAGAGAGAGTTATTGAGTGTTATGAGTGAAGGAGAGGGGAAAAGATATGTTATTATGGAGAGAGAGAGAGAGAGAGAGAGAGAGAGAGAGAGAGAGAGAGAGAGAGAGAGAGATCCAGTTCTTCGTGTCACCATTCATTAAAGTGTCAAAGAGTGTCATGTCATACTCTTTCTCGTGACCACACCATAAGAAATTCCAAACACACACATACACACACACTAAGAAAATCCAAACGCACACACACTCACAAACACTAAAAAGTCCAAACGCACACACACACAAACACTAAAAAGTCCAAACACTCTCTCACACACACACACACACACATACACACACACACACTAAGAAAATACAAATACACACACACACATACCCATATAAATTCTAAACACACACACACACACACACACACAAACACTAACAATTCCAAACAATCACACACACACACACACACACCTAAATAAAATCCAAACACACACACACACACTAAGATATTCCACACACACCCCTAGTAATGGCTGGTATCACGACTTTTACACCACTGAACGGCAACCAATTGGATAGGTCAGGCTTTCATTTAACATTATATACTGTATATACTGTACATATATATATATATATATATATATATATATATACTGTATAATGCTTTTTCTCCCTCTCTCTCTCTCTCTCTCTCTCTCTCTCTCCCAGCCTCTTCAATCTCCCCCCCCCTCTATCTCTGTCTTTCTCTCTCTATTTCCCAGCCTCTTCAATCCCCCCCCCTCTCTCTCTCTCTCTCTCTCTCTCTCTCTCTCTCTCTCTCTCTCTCTCTCTCTCTCTCTCTCTCTCTCTCTCTCCCAGGCTCTTCAATCTCTCTTACCGTTCACAGTGTTTCCCCTCTATCCGCGCTGACCTTTTGTTTTTGTTGTTCCATTGTTGTTTTTCTTCTACTCGTTCTGACTTTACCTCTCGTTACTCTCTCTCTCTCTCTCTCTCTCTCTCTCTCTCTCTCTCTCTCTCACACACACACACACACACACACACACATTGCAATTTAGGAGAAACTGGCCTTTGGCCAGGCAATTTTTTACCGAAAAATAGACACATTTATCACGAAGGTTGTTATTCTAGGTATTTGTTTAAGGGGAGGTAAAACATGTAGTAAACAAAATAAATAAATAGATAAATAATAACATAATTAAAATCTTTATTACACAAATAAAAACAACCTCCTATCAACGTCCCTCTGATAACTTCCCTTTATCATTCTCCCTTTTCAAAAATAAAAACAAATAAATACATTAATTAATGAGTAAATAAATGAACCCATAACAAATATCTTCCCTTAATCAGCCCTCTCTTCATTTCCCTTTAATCTTCGTCTCTAGAAATACATAAATGGGCATATAAAGAAATACAAACACATATAATATATATAAGTAATTGTAAACACCAATAAATATGTTCCTCTATACCATCCTAATAAATGAATACATAAATAAATAGTAAAATATGGAAATACAAAGCAATGAACAAAATACATAAGTAACTGTAAACACAAATACATAAGTAACTGTAAACACAAATACATAAGTAACTGTAAACACAAATACATAAGTAACTGTAAACACAAATACATAAGTAACTGTAAACACAAATACATAAGTAACTGTAAACACAAATACATAAGTAACTGTAAACACAAATACATAAGTAACTGTAAACACAAATACATAAGTAACTGTAAACACAAATACATAAGTAACTGTAAACACAAATACATAAGTAACTGTAAACACAAATACATAAGTAACTGTAAACACAAATACATAAGTAACTGTAAACACAAATACATAAGTAACTGTAAACACAAATACATAAGTAACTGTAAACACAAATACATAAGTAACTGTAAACACAAATACATAAGTAACTGTAAACACAAATACATAAGTAACTGTAAACACAAATACATAAGTAACTGTAAACACAAATACATAAGTAACTGTAAACACAAATACATAAGTAACTGTAAACACAAATACATAAGTAACTGTAAACACAAATACATAAGTAACTGTAAACACAAATACATAAGTAACTGTAAACACAAATACATAAGTAACTGTAAACACAAATACATAAGTAACTGTAAACACAAATACATAAGTAACTGTAAACACAAATACATAAGTAACTGTAAACACAAATACATAAGTAACTGTAAACACAAATACATAAGTAACTGTAAACACAAATACAAGTAACTGTAAACACAAATACATAAGTAACTGTAAACACAAATACATAAGTAACTGTAAACACAAATACATAAGTAACTGTAAACACAAATACATAAGTAACTGTAAACACAAATACATAAGTAACTGTAAACACAAATACATAAGTAACTGTAAACACAAATACATAAGTAACTGTAAACACAAATACATAAGTAACTGTAAACACAATACATAAGTAACTGTAAACACAAATACATAAGTAACTGTAAACACAAATACATAAGTAACTGTAAACACAAATACATAAGTAACTGTAAACACAAACACATAAGTAACTGTAAACACAAATACATAAGTAACTGTAAACACAAATACATAAGTAACTGTAAACAAATACATAAGTAACTGTAAACACAAATACATAAGTAACTAAACACAAATACATAAGTAACTGTAAACACAAACACATAAGTAACTGTAAACACAAATACATAAGTAACTGTAAACACAAATACATAAGTAACTGTAAACACAAATACATAAGTAACTGTAAACACAAACACATAAGTAACTGTAAACACAAATACATAAGTAACTGTAAACAAACACATAAGTAACTGTAAACACAAATACATAAGTAACTGTAAACACAAATACATAAGTAACTGTAAACACAAATACATAAGTAACTGTAAACACAAATACATAAGTAACTGTAAACACAAATACATAAGTAACTGTAAACACAAATACATAAGTAACTGTAAACAAATACATAAGTAACTGTAAACACAGATACATAAGTAACTGTAAACACAAATACATAAGTAACTGTAAACACAAATACATAAGTAACTGTAAACACAAATACATAAGTAACTGTAAACACAAACACATAAGTAACTGTAAACACAAATACATAAGTAACTGTAAACACAAATACATAAGTAACTGTAAACACAAATACATAAGTAACTGTAAACACAAATACATAAGTAACTGTAAACACAAATACATAAGTAACTGTAAACACAAATACATAAGTAACTGTAAACACAAATACATAAGTAACTGTAAACACAAATACATAAGTAACTGTAAACACAAATACATAAGTAACTGTAAACACAAATACATAAGTAACTGTAAACACAAATACATAAGTAACTGTAAACAAATACATAAGTAACTGTAAACACAAATACATAAGTAACTGTAAACACAAATACATAAGTAACTGTAAACACAAATACATAAGTAACTGTAAACACAAATACATAAGTAACTGTAAACACAAATACATAAGTAACTGTAAACACAAATACATAAGTAACTGTAAACACAAATACATAAGTAACTGTAAACACAAATACATAAGTAACTGTAAACACAAATACATAAGTAACTGTAAACACAAATACATAAGTAACTGTAAACACAAACACATAAGTAACTGTAAACACAAATACATAAGTAACTGTAAACACAAATACATAAGTAACTGTAAACACAAATACAAATCCTAATAAATTATCATAATACAAAAAAAATAAGTAATCAAATTATTACATACATAAATAAGTTAACAAACTCTCCCCATAAGCGCCCCTCGGTGTATTTCCCCTTTCATTCTCCCTTTCAAATATTACATATATATATATATATATATATATATATATATATATATAAACAAAAACTCTCCCCGTTTGTGTATTTCCCCTTCATTCCCCCTTTCTAAAAAATAAATGTATACAAATAAACAAAATATATAAGTGAATAAAACTCTCCCTATAAGTGTCCCCTCTTCATTCCCCCCTTCTAATAAATAAATATTTACAAATAACAATATATAAGTTAACAAAACTCGCCCCATAAGCGTCCCCTCTTCATTTCCCCTTTCTAAAATATAAATATGTACAAATAAATAAAAGTTAAAAAAACTCTCCCTATAAGATATATACAAATACATAAATAAGTAAACAAAACTCTCCCTATAAGCGCCCCTGTGTTAATTTCCCTTTCATTCCCCTTTTCTAAAACATAAATATATACAAATAAATAAGTGAAGAAAACTCTCCCTATAAGCGGCCCCTCTTCATTTCTCACTTCTAAAAAATAAATACACACAAATAAGTTAATAAGTTAAGGGAGCCCACCTCGCCTTTTTTTATCTTTCTCTCCCTCTCTCTCTTTGGTTTGTATCCATTCGGCCCCATTCAGCCTACTCTTTTAAGACGTTTACCCCCATCCAGGTGTCAATATTTTCCTGGCGAGCGGGAGCGAGCCAGCATATATACTGTATATATATATTTGTGTTTTGACACCAAGCTAAATTTGTATATTTTTCGACAGAAAAATTTCTCCGGCGAAGCCGGATTTCTCCATACAATGCTGGCTCACTATCGCTCGCCAGGAAGAAATCGACACCTGGATGGGGATGAGTTGGCTGAATGGGGCCGAATGGATACAAACCAGGGAAAGAGAGAAAAGGAGAGAAAGATACAAAGAGCGGGGTGGGCTCCCTTAACTTATTTACTTATTTGTATAGATTCATTTTTTAGAAGGGAAATGAAGAGGGGGACGCTTATAGGGAGAGTTTTATTCAGCCAGGGAAAGAGAGAAAAGGAAACAAAACTGTCCCTATAAGCGGCCCCTCTGTTCATTTCCCCTTCATCCCTCGCCCTTGTCCTGCCAATCACTCTTTCAATTATATCCTTTATTTTTGTTTCTCTTGTTGTTGTTGTGGTTGTCGTTTGTCTCCTCCTCCTCCTCCTCCTCTCTCTCTCTCTCTCTCTCTCTCTCTCTTACTTACTCTCACTTTCACTTTTTTTTCTCTCTCTCCCTCCCTCTTATTCTCTCTCTCTCCATCCCTCCCTCCCTCCCTCTCTCTCTCTCTCTCTCTCTCTCTCTCTCTCTCTCTCTCTCTCTCTCTCTCTCTCGTATATTCCTTGGCGTTTTTCAGCATCTATGTCTTCAATCTCTCTTAAGTCAAATTATTTTCTCATATTTTCTCTCCCTATCTCCCTCCGCCCGTCTCTCCCTCTCTCTCTCTCTCTCTCTCTCTCTCTCTCTCTCTCTCTATCTTCTTGACCATTATGTATCAAATTCCCATTTTCTCACTCATTTAGTTATTCATCTCTCTCTCTCTCTCTCTCTCTCTCTCTCTCTCTCTCTCTCTCTCTCTCTCTCTCTCATCTATAGCGATTCCAACTTTTTCCTCCATTCTCTTTTCCCACCATTTTTATCAATCATATATTTCCCTCGACCCATTCCAAAAAACTCTTCGGTGTTTTTATTTTTCGCTTGATTCCTTGCTTCGTTCCTTTGTCTCCTTTTCACTTGTTTATATTGTTTTATTTTTCCATTGTCCCTTGTGTTCTTGTTTGTTTTCCATTTTTCCTTGTTTCTCTTCTTTTTCTTTCCATTTTCCCTTGTGACTTTATTTTTCTTTCTGTTTTCCCTGGTGTTCTTTTTTTCTTTCCATTTCCATTGTTTCCTTGTTTTTCTTTCCATTTTACCTTGTGTCTTTGTAATTATTTCAAATTTTCCTTCTTTCATTGTTTTCTTTCCATTTTCCCTTGTGTTCTTGTTTTTCTTGCCATTTCCACTTATTTAATTGTTTTTTTCACTTGTGTCCTTTTTTTCTTTCCATTTTCCCTGGTGTCTGTGTCTGTTTTTCTTGCCGTTTTTCTTTCTTTCATTGTTTTTCTTGCTGTTTTTCCTTACTTCATTGTTTTTCTTGCCATTTCCACTTATTTAATTGTTTTTTTTCACTTGTTTTTGTTTTTTTATTTCCGTTTTCACTCGTTTCCTTGATTTTATTCGAGTTTTCACTTGTTCTCTTGTTTTTCTTTCCATTTTGACTTGGTTCCTTGTTTTTATTTTTATTTTATCTTGTTTCCTTGATTTTTTTAATTTTCTTTTCAATTTTCACTGATTTATCTGTTTTTCTTTCCGTTTCTCTGTCTCGCATTTTATTCCATTTCTTGTCTTGTGTTGGGGGAAGGATTTTTTTTGACCCGCTGCTTCCTCATGTTTAGCCCCATTAGTTTTAAGAGTTTACGATGTTCGCCCAGTAGTTTGACGATTTTAAGACCTTTCACCCCATTTATTTGTCAAAATTAGGACCTTTCTTACCATTGAAGTGTCGATTTTTTGTCCTAGTTAGTGATAGCAAGCCTGAAATACAGGAGGAATCGGCCTTCGGCCGCGGTATTTTTCTACCGAAAAAATGCACAAATTCATCTTGAAGAGTATATATATATATACGGTATATATATTCATATACATATATATAACAAATAATAATGATAAAATATAAAATAAATATATATACATCTTCCCTTAACCCATTAGGTAACAGCGACGTCTTTTTAACTTTATTCTGGCTACTATTAGACGATTGTATTGAGTTTTAAAAGAGCTTTCACCAATGAACAGGCTTCAAGCTATCTCACTTGAACTTGTTTACTACCATTGATCCTTCTGAAACTCCACAAAATCGTCTAAATATAGCTATAATAATATATAAAAAGACGTCGCCGGTACAGAAGGGGTTAAATGTATGATTATTCAAAAGTTTAACATCCTTGGCATTTCATTCATCTCCCATTCCCTCCCCTTCTCTATCTAATTATTCATACAATATTCCCTGCTACATTTTCACTGTCATTCCTATCTCTCGCTTCCAATTCTCTTTAATTTTCTCCCATTTACTGTTTCGGTCTGTTCTGCTGGTGCCTTTATTCTTTCTCTCTCTCTCTCTCTCTCTCTCTCTTGTATTCACTCTGTCTCACTCTTGCATTCTCTCTCTCTCTCTCTCTCTCTCTCTCTCTCTCTCTTGTATTCACTCTGTCTCACTCTTGCATTCTCTCTCTCTCTCTCTCTCTCTCTCTCTCTCTCTCTCTCTCTCTCCCCCCCTCTCCCCCCTCCACACACAAACTCTCTCTCTCTCTCCTCCCCCCCACAAACACTCTCTCTCTCTGTCTCTCTTTAAACATGTGTATTCAGCAACCAAACATACAGTAGGCCTAAATAGGAGATGATAGCACCGCATCTACGCTTACTATGCACACACACACACACACACACACACACACACACACACACACACACACACACACACACACACACACACACACACACTCACACACAGACATTTGGGCAAGTCTCCTAACGGTGTAGCCTCTGTTCACCTAACAGTATAAATAGGAACCTGGTATAAGTGGACGAAGTTGTGACGTCCCATCTGGGGTTGGTGATCGGTTACAAGGTGAGATGGGTATCGTACTGGTCAACCTAAGCTACTGGTCAACCTAAGCCTTCGGATGAGACTGGTACCGTAGTGAGAATAGTACCGTACAGATTAACCCTAAGCCTTCGTTTCCAGATGTCGCCAATTGGCTAAAATACAGACTACACACACATCCACAGCCATTCCAACGATACATTAACACTTAACATGCATTTCACGCAATTCATTCCCAGTTAAGGAGGCGGGATAATAATGAGCTTAGCTCGCATTGCGTGGATTCCCCTTGACGAACAAGTGAGTGAATTACACACACACAAACACTTACGCCCCAACCTCTCTCTCACTCTCTCTCTCTCTCTCTCTCAAGGTGTTTATCTAGTGGAAGCCAGCTATAACACACGAGATACACAGAGTACACACACAAATACGCTTCTCTCTCTCTCTCTCTCTCTCTCTCACACACACACACACACACACACACACACACACACACACACACACTTGCGCTCCAACCTCTCTCTCCCTCTCTCTCTCTCTATACAAGTAACACTATTATCAAATTATGAATATCCAGGATTCAACAGTTGAGCTCTGGAACTCTCTCCCAGAAATAGTCTTTCCTTCTTCCTATGACTTAAATTGCTTCAAACTCCGTGTGTCCAGGCATTTTGGATCGAACGTCCTTCGATTTTGGCCCAGTCACTCTTTCAACTCTGGGCGAGGCACTCGCTACAGACAGTTCTGCCTTTTGTCTCCCTCACTCACTCAGAAAAAAAGTGGGTCTCGGGGGTATCATTTTTAAGTTTGATGTAGGTCTAGGGAGGCAACTAAAGCGGAAGAAAATAATAATAATAATAATAATAATAATAATAATAATAATAATAATAATGTAAGTAAAACTACAATACTTAATGACCTAAAATCTAATAATATAATCAATAATGTAAATAGAACGCCAATATCTTAGGACTAAATAACATCATAATAATAAATCGGGAAATAAAACTACAATACTTAATGAATAAAATAATAATAATAATAATGTAAATAAAACTACAATACTTAATGAATAAAATAATAATAATATCTTTACGTCCTCAAACTACAATACTTAATGCATAAATAATATTATAAGAAGAAGGTCCATAAAACTACAATACTTAATCAATAAAATAATAATAATAATAATGTAAGTAAAACTACAATACTTAATAAATAATAATAATAATAATAATAATAATGTAAGTAAAACTACAATACTTAATCAATAAAATAATAATAATAATAATGTAAGTAAAACTACAATACTTAATAAATAATAATAATAATAATAATGCAAGTAAAACTACAATACTAAATAAATAAATAGAGAAACAAAAACATATTATACACAAACAAATAATACATATATAATGTCAGTGACCAATAAATAAACCGTCCCCCCTTGAACCCGAAGTGAAAACGTGATGGAATGCCCTCTGACTTATCCAATCCTATCCTAGCGTTCACAGGGGGAGAGACGATGGTGTGTAGATCATATTCAGAGAGAGAGAGAGAGAGAGAGAGAGAGAGAGAGAGAGAGAGAGAGTCGAAGGAAGAGATAGACAGAGAGAGAGCGACGAGACAAGAGAGGAGAGAGAAGAGAGAGAGAAAGAGAGATGAGCTAGAGGAAGAGAGATAAAGAGTAGAGAGAGCGAGAGAAAGAAGCGAGCGTAGAAGAGAGAGAGTAGAAAGAGAGATCAGAAGAGAGAGAGAGAGAGAGAGAGAGAGAGAGAGAGAGAGAGAGAGAGATAATAAAACAAACCGTTCAATGACTCTCCCACCTTTTAGTAGGGGAGGTCATTTACTGTATTAATATTTTGTGTCATGCCCCAGCCAGGGTTCGAACCCAGGCCAGTAGTGCAGCACTCCAGCACATGACTTTTTTCCCGGTTGTTTTGTATTATTAATATTCATTGTCTACAATTATAACATATAATAATCATATAATGAAGAAGGCTGAATTAGTGTTATCTATTAAATTAAAACCTTACAATAAATATATTACTTCTTATACGCCTGCGAGCCTTCACACCAACCCACACACACACACACACCCACCCACACAACACACATACACATACAACACACACACACACACACTCACATCTACCACCGCCCCCTTACCCACCCACTCAAACACAGCACACATACACACACAAACACACAAAAAGTAGGGGAGGTGTGGTGGAGTGGTCTTGCCACTGGCCTGGTAATCCAAAGGTCCCGGGTTCAAATCCCGATGTATCAATGGGAAGATATTATTGGGATGGAATTTGTGCTGTTAACATATTATCATTGCATTACCACAAGCCCACCGAAACGTCAATACAATACCCTCCTTGTTCCCATGATTAAATAGCACTGTATTAATATTCCCATATTCAAAATATGCTAAAGGGGTGCATGCCTGGGTGAGGATTATCTTCTCCAACAGGTGGCGTTGGTGTGTGTGTAAGTGTGAGAGTCCGAGATGGTAGGGGATGAGAACAAGTGAACGCACGGGAACGAGAGTTCTTCAGAGATGGGGTCGTTTTCTGGCCATGATGAGCAACCGTGCCTCATGTGAAGGCAAGATGGCAGGTGCTCGTTGTACTCTACGTGCTTCACATGTCTCACTCCCTAGACTGGAACAAGACCTCACGGGCTTCACTGTTCATTGTAAAGCGGTGAATGTTAAGGCTCTCAGCCTATTCCCGAAGGAAGACTTTTGAATAAGTTGTAAAAAAAAAAAAAACATAACACACGCCACCCCTGACGCCACCCTCTTACCCCACCAAACACACACACACACACAACACACAAACTAACCACCCAAACAAACCAAAATAGCCACCAACAACCACAAGCACAACACACACAACACACAAGCACAACACAACACACACACACACATACGACACAACACAACACACACACACATGCCACACAATACAACACAACACAGCACACACACACACATGCCACACAACACACACACACACACACATGCCACACAACACACACACACACACATGCCACACAACACAGCACACACACACACATGCCACACAACACAACACAGCACACACACACACATGCCACACAACACAACACACACACACACATGCCACACAACACAACACAACACAGCACACACACACACATGCCACACAACACAACACACACACACATGCCACACAACACACACACACACACATGCCACACAACACAACACACACACACACATGCCACACAACACAACACAACACAGCACACACACACACATGCCACACAACACAACACAACACACACACACACATGCCACACAACACAACACAACACAGCACACACACACACATGCCACACAACACAACACAACACAGCACACACACACACATGCCACACAACACAACAAACACACACACCCCGAACTAACAATATACAAATAGAGATCACCCTACCAAAACAACTACTCGAACCGACCCAACTCCAGCCAACCAAGCAAGCAGTCTCGCCCGCAGTAAACCCATTGAAGTGTGAAGCAATCAGCGGGGGAATATTGCAAGCAACGCAAACAGTGCCAGGCACAAGCAAACGAATACATAAGACTGGGTTTAAGGGGAACGATCAATTAGGTAGCTATTTGAATTTATTTATCTTGATTTACTTATTACATATATTTATTTTGCTATATATATATATATATATATATATATATATATATATATATATATATATATATATATATATATATTATTATATTTGTTTTATTGGATTTATTTCATTATACAAAGTGACTCATTGCAAGCTAATGTCAAAAGTGAGTGCACTAGGTATCGATAAAGAGGTCACACATTGGATAGAACGTTAGCTAACAAGTAGACAACAACGAGTGGTTATGAATGGTGTTTCTTCTGAGTGGACTCCAGTCACTTCTGGAGTTCCACAGGGAACTATCCTTGGCCCACTTATGTTTATCATATACCTGTATATCAATGACATCGATATTGGTCTGTTGACTGTGATCTCCAAGTTTGCAGATGCCAAAATGCTTAGCCGCAATATGAATACAAAACGCAACCCTGGCAGGAAGTTTGAATTGAAAAGCTTCAGCACTAGTATTTGTGGAAACGTTTTCACATATAAGATCTGTTCTACCTGGAACAAACTTCCCTCAAAAGTTCCAAACAGTTCTTTAGTAGAGCAGTACAAGAAGAGAGTAGATAGTATTTTGCACACTCAGTAATGAGTGTAGTGCACTAAACAGTCTCTCTCCTTCCACTTCCAGTATCTCCTTGGAATGGACCGCAAGGTCTCTGAGATACTAACTATTCCTTGAAACTCTCTCTCTCTCTCTCTCTTTGCACTACCTATTTAACTTTGTACTTGTATAACTGTTTTCTCAGTCAACCTTCTCGTACATTAACCCATTATCTTTAAGGCTCTCTCTATATAATGTATCGTTTGTCTTTATTCTATTTCACTTAGCTCTTAGACTCCTTCATAGAGTAACTAAAATCGTTGGAAGTGTATTAAGAGGGAGGTAGTTGCTTTTTCGGGACTTCTTCTCCCTCACGTTTAACCTCATTCGTTTTCAGATTTTGAAACATTCGGACCATTAGTCTGACGATTTTAACACATTTTGTCCCATTTCGTTGTTAATTTTAAGACATTTCGTGCCATTTAGGTGTCGATTTTTTTCCTGGCGAGCGATAGCAAGCCTGTATTTTCAAGAGAAACCGGCTTTCGGCCGGGACATTATTCTACCGAAATATGTACGAATTTATCTTGAAAGGGGGTCTAGGGGGTGTTTTCTAAGTTTGATGGAGGTCTAGCGAGGACAGTATAAAATACATGAATAGATGAACCAGTAGACCAAAAAAGAAACAGCCAGTAGCCCCTTAAGGGAGGTGACCTGTTTTTGTTCTGTCATTTTCTACCATTCTCTGGCTTGTACTGTATCTATTTGGCCTCATTCAGCCTACTGTTTTTCAGACGTTTATCCCCATCCAGGTGTCAATTTTTTACTGGTGAGCGGTATCGAGTCAGCATATTTTTTATTTTTGTTTGACAGCAGGCTAAATTTGTACATTATTCGATAGACAAAATATCTCCGGTGAAGCCGGATTTTTTCATATAATGCTGGCTCGCTATCGCTCGCCAGGAAGAAATCGACACCTAGATGGGGATAAACGTCTTAAAATAGTTGGCTGAATGGGGCCGAATGGATACAAGCCAGAGAAAGAGAAAAGGACAGAAATAACAAAAAGCAGGTCACCCCCCTTAAGGATCTTATTCTCAAATGTATTGGTGACATTGAAAACAAGGAGACAATGAGAAAACTGCACTAACTATTAACCCAACCAGTACCAGGGACGTCCTGTTCATCATATTATAACTGCACTAACTATTAACCCAACCAGTACCAGGGACGTCCTGTTCATCATATTATAACTGCACTAACTATTAACCCAACCAGTACCAGGGACGTCCTGTTCATCATATTATAACTGCACTAACTATTAACCCAACCAGTACCAGGGACGTCCTGTTCATCATATTATAACTGCACTAACTATTAACCCAACCAGTACCAGGGACGTCCTGTTCATCATATTATAACTGCACTAACTATTAACCCAACCAGTACCAGGGACGTCCTGTTCATCATATTATAACTGCACTAACTATTAACCCAACCAGTACCGGGGACGACCTGTTCATCATATTCTGGCAACTATTAGACCATTTTCTACAGCTTACCAATGATCTTTAGCAATAATATGGCTTCAAACTATCTCAAACAACCCTCTTATAACTACCACAGATCCTTCCTAAGCTGCATAATATCGTCTAAATACAGCTAGAATACGATATAATACACGTCGCTGGTACTCAAAGGGTTAAAATCTCTCGTTCAGAAGTCAGAAATTAAGGGGACACTGACTGCTTTTTTGGCCTATAAATTAATTCATTCATAAATTCTTAGTTTCCTCGCTAGATATCCCTCAAACTTAGAAAAACATCCCCTAGACCCCCCCATCAAGATAAATATGTAAATTTCCCGGCCGAAACCGGTTCCTCTTACAATTACAGGCTCGCTATCGCTCGCCAGGAAAAAATCGACACCTAAATGGCACGATAGGCCTTAAAATGTAT
The DNA here is from genome assembly GCA_032716605.1 of Paralithodes platypus. Lineage (NCBI taxonomy): Eukaryota > Metazoa > Arthropoda > Malacostraca > Decapoda > Lithodidae > Paralithodes > Paralithodes platypus. The sequence goes on from CM064538.1 coordinate 20,672,229, forward strand.
AACGAATAGGACGAAAGGTCTTAAAATCGCCAAACAAATGGGCTGAACGTCTAAAAATGTCAAAACTAATGGGGCTAAACATTAAGGAGAAAGGAGTCCAGAAGAACGGTCTGTCTCCCCTTAAATTATGAGCGTTGTTTTACGGAAGTGTATTACATTAAACTTCTCCTAAATTATACAAGATGTTTTAATGTGAAGAATATGCTGGGTGATGAGGTGTGTGTGTGTGTGTGTGTGTGTGTGTGTGTGTGTGTGTGTGTGTGTGTGTTTGGATATACGTGAGTGTTTGTGTATGTGCGTATATATGTTTGTGTATATATGTTTGTGTGTGTGCGTATGCGTGTTTGTGTGTACATAATGTGTGTAGGCTTTTTTATGTGTGCGTGCTTCTGTGTACGCATTTGAGTACCTATTTATGTATGGGTAAAGTATAAGTGCGTGCTTGTGTGCGCGTCTGTGTGTGTGTATGTGTATGTGTGTATTCTAGCAAGTGTGCGTGTGTGCAGGTGTAAGAGGGAGGAATGTACACTTCATCAAATATTAACGTTTACGAATTGTAGTGGAACGTGGAGAGAATTTTGCGTAGAGTGTGTGTGTGTGTGTGTGTGTGTGTGTGTGTGTGTGTGTGTGTGTGTGTGTGTGTGTGTGTGTGGTGTGTTGTGTGTGTGTGGGTGTTGTGTGTGTGTGTTTGTGTGTGTGTGTGTGTGTGTGGTGTGTGTGTGTGTATGTGTGTGTGTGTGTGTGTGTGTGTGTCTGTGTATGGTTAAGTGTGTGTGTGTATGGGTCAATGTGTGTTGTGTGTGTGTGTGTGTGTGTTGTGTGTGTGTGGTTGGAGGTGTGTGTGTGTGTGGTTGGAGGTGTGTGTGTTGTGTGTGTGTGGTGTGTGTGTGTGTGTGGTGTATGTGTGTGTGTGTGTATGTGTGTGTGTATGTGTGTGTGTGTGTTGTGTGTGTGGGTCTGTCTGTGTATGTGTGTGTTGGGGAGTGTGTGTGTGTGTGTGTGAGTGTGTATGTGTGTGTGTGTGTGTGTGTGTGTGTGTGTGTGTGGTTGTGTGTGTGTGAGTGTGTATGTGTGTGTGTGTGTGTGTGTGTGTGTGTGTGTGTGTGTGTGTGTGAGTGTGTGTGTGTGTGTGTGGTGTGTGTGTGTGTGGTGTGTGTGTGTGTGTGTGGAGTGTGTATGTGTTGTGGAGTGTGTGTGTGGTGTTGTGTGTGTGTGTGGTCTGTGTGTGTGTATGTGTGTGTGTGTGTGTGTGTGTGTGTGTGTGTGTGTGTGTGTGTGTGTGTTATAATGATAATGCATGACTATTTTAGCTAACGTGTTATACATCATAATTATAAACGCTAAATAACCTTGAAACAAGTTAGAGTGTAATTGGGTTAACGGGGGCCCACCTCGTTTGTTTATTCTCTCTCCCTCTCTCTCTGGGTTGTATCCATTCGTCCCCATTCAGCCTACTGTTTAAGACGTTTATCCCTGCCCAGGTGTCGAAAAAAAAAATAATAATAAAAATGTCTCCGGCGAAGCCAGATCTCTCCATAAGATACTGGCTCGCTATCGCTCATCAGAAAGAAATGGACACCTGGATGGGGATAAACGTCTTAAAACAGTAGGCTGAATGGGGCCGAATGGATACAAGCCAGAGAAAGAAAGAAAAGGAGAAAAAAGCAAGTGACCCCCCTTAACCCCTTGAGGATTATGATGCATTTTGGCAGTTTATATTCTGGATATTATCTAACTATTTTACTCAACTTAAGAAGGATCTGTGGGTAGCAAGAGTACAGGCTATCTCAACTTAAGAAGGATCTGTGGGTAGCAAGAGTCCAGGCTATCTCAACTTAAGAAGGATCTGTGGGTAGCAAGGGTACAGTCTATCTCAACTTAAGAAGGATCTGTGGGTAGCAAGAGTACAGGCTATCTCAACTTAAGAAGGATCTGTGGGTAGCAAGAGTACAGGCTATCTCAACTTAAGAAGGATCTGTGGGTAGCAAGAGTACAGTCTATCTCAACTTAAGAAGGATCTGTGGGTAGCAAGGGTACAGTCTATCTCAACTTAAGAAGGATCTGTGGGTAGCAAGGGTACAGTCTATCTCAACTTAAGAAGGATCTGTGGGTAGCAAGAGTACAGTCTATCTCAACTTAAGAAGGATCTGTTGGTAGCAAGAGTACAGTCTATCTCAACTTAAGAAGGATCTGTGGGTAGCAAGGGTACAGTCTATCTCAACTTAAGAAGGATCTGTGGGTAGCAAGGGTACAGTCTATCTCAACTTAAGAAGGATCTGTGGGTAGCAAGAGTACAGTCTATCTCAACTTAAGAAGGATCTGTGGGTAGCAAGAGTACAGTCTATCTCAACTTAAGAAGGATCTGTGGGTAGCAAGAGTACAGTCTATCTCAACTTAAGAAGGATCTGTGGGTAGCAAGGGTACAGTCTATCTCAACTTAAGAAGGATCTGTGGGTAGCAAGGGTACAGTCTATCTCAACTTAAGAAGGATCTGTGGGTAGCAAGGGTACAGTCTATCTCAACTTAAGAAAGATCTGTGGGTAGCAAGAGTACAGGCTATCTCAACTTAAGAAGGATCTGTGGGTAGCAAGAGTACAGGCTATCTCAACTTAAGAAGGATCTGTGGGTAGCAAGAGTACAGGCTATCTCAACTTAAGAAGGATCTGTGGGTAGCAAGAGTACAGTCTATCTCAACTTAAGAAGGATCTGTGGGTAGCAAGAGTACAGTCTATCTCAACTTAAGAAGGATCTGTGGGTAGCAAGGGTACAGTCTATCTCAACTTAAGAAGGATCTGTGGGTAGCAAGGGTACAGTCTATCTCAACTTAAGAAGGATCTGTGGGTAGCAAGGGTACAGTCTATCTCAACTTAAGAAGGATCTGTGGGTAGCAAGGGTACAGTCTATCTCAACTTAAGAAAGATCTGTGGGTAGCAAGGGTACAGTCTATCTCAACTTAAGAAGGATCTGTGGGTAGCAAGGGTACAGTCTATCTCAACTTAAGAAAGATCTGTGGGTAGCAAGAGTACAGGCTATCTCAACTTAAGAAGGATCTGTGGGTAGCAAGAGTACAGGCTATCTCAACTTAAGAAGGATCTGTGGGTAGCAAGAGTACAGGCTATCTCAACTTAAGAAGGATCTGTGGGTAGCAAGAGTACAGACTATCTCAACTTAAGAAGGATCTGTGGGTAGCAAGAGTACAGGCTATCTCAACTTAAGAAGGATCTGTGGGTAGCAAGAGTACAGGCTATCTCAACTTAAGAAGGATCTGTGGGTAGCAAGAGTTCAGTCTATCTCAACTTAAGAAGGATCTGTGGGTAGCAAGGGTACAGTCTATCTCAACTTAAGAAGGATCTGTGGGTAGCAAGGGTACAGTCTATCTCAACTTAAGAAGGATCTGTGGGTAGCAAGGGTACAGTCTATCTCAACTTAAGAAAGATCTGTGGGTAGCAAGGGTACAGTCTATCTCAACTTAAGAAGGATCTGTGGGTAGCAAGGGTACAGTCTATCTCAACTTAAGAAAGATCTGGGGGTAGCAAGAGTACAGGCTATCTCAACTTAAGAAGGATCTGTGGGTAGCAAGAGTACAGGCTATCTCAACTTAAGAAGGATCTGGGGGTAGCAAGAGTACAGGCTATCTCAACTTAAGAAGGATCTGTGGGTAGCAAGAGTACAGACTATCTCAACTTAAGAAGGATCTGTGGGTAGCAAGAGTACAGTCTATCTCAACTTAAGAAGGATCTGTGGGTAGCAAGAGTACAGGCTATCTCAACTTAAGAAGGATCTGTGGGTAGCAAGAGTACAGGCTATCTCAACTTAAGAAGGATCTGTGGGTAGCAAGAGTACAGGCTATCTCAACTTAAGAAGGATCTGTGGGTAGCAAGAGTACAGGCTATCTCAACTTAAGAAGGATCTGTGGGTAGCAAGAGTACAGGCTATCTCAACTTAAGAAGGATCTGTGGGTAGCAAGAGTACAGGCTATCTCAGCTTAAGAAGGATCTGTGGGTAGCAAGAGTCCCGGCTATCTCAACTTAAGAAGGATCTGTGGGTAGCAAGAGTACAGGCTATCTCAACTTAAGAAGGATCTGTGGGTAGCAAGAGTACAGGCTATCTCAACTTAAGAAGGATCTGTGGGTAGCAAGAGTACAGGCTATCTCAACTTTAGAAGGATCTGTGGGTAGCAAGAGTACAGGCTATCTCAACTTAAGAAGGATCTGTGGGTAGCAAGAGTACAGGCTATCTCAACTTAAGAAGGATCTGTGGGTAGCAAGAGTACAGGCTATCTCAATTAACCCTCTGACTTATGTTCTGGGTGGGGTGTCCCGAGTTGGAATCCCGGGAGGACCATATGCTTTCATTAGTTTATTCAAGTGCATTGGGGTTTGTAATTGGTGATTAATGTTAAGAACGGGGTGTTACTTATTACTTATACTCTTCCTAATTTGCATAAAATCGTCTAATAATAGCCAGAATAACCTGTCAATACGCTTCATAATCCTGAAAGGGTTCTGGTTGTATATTTATTCTACTACAAACATTGACACAGAAACATTCATAAATATATACCGGTATATATATATATATAAAAACACATATAAAAACATGTCCCAATACTCCCACCTCCCTAGAATAACATGTACACAATATAACACAATGCTTTAAGGGGGTACTACTCGCTTTTTCTGGACCCCCTTCTCCCTCATGTTTAGCATATTTGTTTTGAAATCGTAAGACGTTCCTTTCATTAGTTTGGCGATTTTATTACCTTTCGCCCCATTTCGTTGTCAATTTCAAGACCTTTCGTGCCATTTAGGAGTCGATTTTTTCCTGGCGAGCGACAGCGAGCTTATAATTTTAAGAGGAACCGGCCTTCGGCCAGGAAATTTTTCTATCGAAAAATGTACACATTTATCTTGAAGGGGGGTCTGGGGAGTGCTTGTTTAAGGTTGGTGGAGGTCTAGCGATGAAACTAAAATAAATAATGAATATAATTATATATTAATAGAAGAAAAGAAAAAAACAGCTACTAGAAACATACATAACTAAATATTAAAAACAAAATAACATATAAAAACAGTTCACAATATTCCCATCACCCTACACAATAAAAGGAACACATGTACAAATATAGTACAAAGCTTTAAACTCCCACACGCACATATACATGTATATAGTCCACTGTACGGTCGCGCTAATAACTCATGTCCCAGCTGTCATTACGTTTGGCTTGCTCTGTGCTGTATTAATGTCTGTCAGATGTTGGATAGGGTGGGTAAGTGTAGGAACAGGTTTGTGTATTTCACTCGATATGAAGAAATGAAGCTTAGATATTGCTGATACCAATTATTGATCAAAACATACTTGGTGCCGAGACATCACTTATTAGCGCGACTGTACATGCACACGTGTACAGTCACTTACCAAAACTCGTGAACTTGCTTATGTTTTTGTAATGAACTCGCTTTGCAATAAATATAGCATAACATAGTAATGTTGAAGTTGATGTGTAGACAATGGTGCTCACCGGTACTAAAAGGGTTAACATTATTATAAGGGGGGTGACCTGTTTTGTTTTCTCTTTGTTGGTTGTATCCATTCGGTCCCATTCAGCCTACTGTTTTAACACATTTATCCCCATCCAGGTATTGATTTTGTCCTGGCGAGTGATAGCGAGCCAGCATTTTATGGAGAAATTCAGCTTCTCCCGAGACATTTTTCTATCGAAAAA
>CM064538.1:20682953-20687953 GCA_032716605.1 Paralithodes platypus
CAAATTAAATATTGAAAGATAATCCGATGACCAGGGAGACATAATTAAAATATTCTACGTAAGGGAATTAACATGCCTAGATCGTGATTAATTAACGGAGACAGACCGGTGGATTATTGAAGTTACCTGCTGATGTTAATAATTAATTGCAGTACAGTCGTGTGCATAAATGTGGAGACCCCCATTGGAAACTTTGAACCTTTAACCCCTTCTGTACCGGCGCCGTATTTTTAATGCTATTCTACCTATATTTAGACGGTTTTGTGCAGCTTAAGAAGGATCTGAGGTACGGTACCGGTAGTAAAAAGGGTTAAGTGAGATAGTTCGAAGCCTGTTAATTGTTTGAGGCCCTTTTTAAACTGAATAAAATCGTCTAATAGTAGTCAGAATAAAGTTAAAAAGACAACACCGGTACCGGTACTGAATGGGTTAAGACCATTTGGGTAATAATGAAGCTTTGTATTGTTTTGTTTGTGTTCGACTCCGATTCAAATAGCTGTAGGCTATCGTTATTAATGCTCACGGTTGTACGGTTGGCCAAATAAGTCGTGTTTCCGCTGTCATTACGTTTAGCTCGCTGTGTGCTGTATTAATGTCTGCCAGATGTTGAATAGGGTGTGTAAAGAAAGGAACATGTTTGTATATCTCACTCGAAACGATGAATTAATGCTTAGCTAGCCTAGTCCTGATACCAATTATTGATCGAAATATACTTGTTACCGCTACATCACTTATTTGGCCGACTGTACAGCACATGTTGATGATTAAAAGGTAATTTAGCTGGCGTAATAAAATATATGTAAAAGGAGGTTATATAGAAAACGTGTATATAATTGAAGGAACTAATGTTGAGCCAAAGGGGAGAAAGTTAAGCTGGTATCACATGACAGCTTTTATAATCAACATTCGATGATAAATATTTTGTTAGCAACATTTCTGGAATATTTTGCACTGGTATCAGAAACTAGACTGATGTTAGATGAATATAGGTGACAGACATGTAGAAAAGGTTTTCCTCATAAGCTGCCAGACCAGTGCTGAGGATAAATGTTGAGGGAAAAAGCGCTCGTGTGATACCGGCTTTAATCTGAATTAACCCTTTGACTCTCACAAGTTCTTTCAAAATATAACAAAACGATCTAATGATACCTAGATTAGTATAATGAAAGGGTTAAATTAGGAATTTACGCATGTTATGCTCATGGCGGGTGATTGGCGATTATAGTTTTTTTCTTCCAGCTGATGGCAAATTGCCATATCTTCATCTTAATTACTTTGCTATAACGTACATTTTGTAGCGAAATATGTTGCTAATATGGACAACTTGGCAATACAATTATAACAAAGACATAGTCATAATTTTTCATTAAGTACCGTATCGAGAAATCAGCTGCTAAATTGTTCAATTTACCGTCAGCTATAAATAAACTGACTACAATATACTGTAGTATATAACATGACCTGAATTAAAAGAAGATGTCAAAATGAAATATTATAATGACGAGGGCACATGGCGAAGTTAGAGGATAGAAATGACGCAAATACTCAGAAATTGACGTATAAAGGGGAGATACATGACGTTGAAGAGGGCATGGAACGTGAGAGAGAGAGAGAGAGAGAGAGAGAGAGAGAGAGAAAGAGAGAGAGAGAGAGAGAGAATGTGTGTGTGTGAGAAAGTGAGTTACGAAGTGTGAATGTGTATGTGGTTTAACTTCAATTAATAAGGCTGAGGAGTTAGTAGTGAGGAAAATGTTAAACCCGCGACAATATAATGACTCCAAGGTTCTGCGTTCTCTATAATAATATCAAGTAAGGTATAATAGCTCTGACTCGTAACAGGTACGGTACCGTACCGTATGGTTTTGGGTTAGCTATTTTAATATCAGGTAAGGTATAATAGCTCTGATTCGAAACAAGTAGTTTTCTGAGTTACCGTAGCTATTATAATATAAAATTAAGTATGATATCTCTGTTTCGTAATATACTGGTATATGGTTCTGGGTACCGGTAACTATTAGATTCGGAAAGATATAAGAGTTCTTCTGGGGGTTACTTAAAACTTAGATAACGAATATTTTTAAGATTTAGGTGACCATAATTAGGATCAGAGGCAAGTTATATAATAAACATAAAGAGACTTTAAAATGACTTTACAGATATTAAAGTAGCATACAAATTGAGTTATTACAATTAACACACAATTATTCATTGTTTACAGTTATTGATATATATAATGGCAACAACCAAGAATAAATAAAGTAAAAGATATTTATATTTTATTTCAAAATCGAAAAATTTACATATTGCTGGTACCTCTAAATACAGTTAAATAGTTATGATTTTCTGCATGCAAGCTCCCGTTGTTTTATGGAACAGGATCAGCCTTGTGGAGAATGACAATTTAAACTTTTTTGTTTTGGGGCCACCCTAATGCGCATTATATTTCCATGGATTAGATCACAGAGAAGAACAGAACTTATGTGGGCAAGTGTACCAAACATTCCTACTGTATAAAAAGCGCGCGAAAATGTACACAAATTCTCCCTGTAAAAGCTCCGCCAATGTTTACAAGCCAGACAATGGCTGTGATTGGTCTAGACACGTGCCCCTACCCGGCCAATGAGAGGCGAAGGTGTGATTTCTGGCTGCTCTTACGACTCACCTGATTGGCCCAGATATAAATTCCTCGGCCAATAGGAGCGCGGCACGGAATGGCTGCAATATTGGACTCTTAAGGGGAGGCAGACTGTTTGGTCTATTAATTCATTTATTCTATCTATCTATCTATTGCCTGACGCCGTGATCCCCGAAGGGGTGGCCACGAACGAACCGCCCCCATGCACCTCTGTCCCCAGTCAGTCGACGCCCCTCCCCCCAACCAGCACCGCCTTCGTTCATGTAGTTCCTCACTCCATCCTTCCACCTCATATTCGGTCTACCTCTCCCCCTCTGTCCCTCCACCTCGCTCTCGTACACCCTCTTAGTCATTCTCTCGCTTTCCATACGTTCCACATGGCCGAACCATCTCAAGTTGTTCCTTTTCACACTTTCCAGCACATCTACCTCCACACCACACCTCCTTCTTACTTCCTCATTAGTCTGTCTATCCCTCCATGTAACTCCGCACGCCCTCCTTAAGTAATTAATTTCCACTGCTCTCACTCTTGGTCTGAGTCTCTCAACCAACGTCCATGCTTCGCTTCCGTAAGTCAGTGTCGGGATTACCACACTGTCATGCAAGGACTTCTTCACTTCCATACTGACCACCCTATTTCTTGTTACTGCTTTTAGCGTTCCTACAACCCTCTTCCCCTGTTGTACCCTCTCCCGCACCTCTTCATCCATAGTCCCATCTTTACTCAACACACTGCCCAGATACTTAAAAGAGTTGACGATCTCCATAGCCTGACCGTTCAGCTTCACCTCACACTCTGTGACTTCACCCCTTTCGAAGACCATAACCTTGCTCTTCCCCGTATTTACCTTCAAATTCCGTTTTTCGCACACTGTTCCAAACTCATTTACCAGACCCTGCAACTCCCATTCATTATCACTCATCAGAACTGTATCATCCGCAAAAGCAGTATAGGTAGCTTCCACTCAATTCCCTCCCTTTTCAGCGATACACCAACATCCACTGCTCTTGATAGTATTTCTTTCATAACTCCATCCATATATACAGTAAACAACCACGGGGACATCACACACCCCTGTTTCAAACCAACATTCAGGTCAAAGAACTCGCTCTGCTCACTCTCCATACGTACTGCCGCCTTTGCACCCTCATACATGCTCTTCACTGCTTTCAGCAACTTGCCCTCTACTCCGTATATTCTAAGTACTTTCCACAAACCTTCTCTATCCACTCTGTCATAGGCCTTCTCCAAGTCCATAAAGGCAACATACACCTTTGGTTTCTTCTCCAGATACTTCTCCACAACACAATTCAGGGTAAAAATCTGATCTACACATCCTCTTCCCTTCCTAAAACCTCCCTGCTCGTCGCCTATCCATTTCTCCGTTCTCACTCTCACTCTCTCAATCACTACTCTACTGTATACCTTCCCTACTACGCTTAGAAGACATATTCCTCGGTGGTTACCATACACTCCTCTTTCCCCTTTGCCCTTATATAGGGGGACTATTATGCCAGTCTTCCAGTCATCGGGTGCACTCCCCTTCTCTCATTTATTCATATTTTTTTTTTTTGTAGTTTCCTCCCTAGACCTCCATCAAGCTTAGAAAAACATCCCCTAGACCCCCTTTCAAGTTATATGTGTAAATTTTTCGGTAGAAAAATGTCCCGGCTCAAAATTTCAGGATCGCTATCGCTCGCCAGGAAATAATCGATACCTAAATGGCACGAAAGGCCCTAAAATTGACAACGAAATGGGGGGAAAGGTGTTAAAATTGCCAAACTAATGGGCCGAACGTCTTATAATTTCAAAACTAGTGGGGCTAAACATTCGGGAGAAGGGGGTCCATAAAAACGGTCTGCCTGCCCGACATTAAGGGGAGAATTCCACTAAAGGATTTTTTTTTCTAACCTCCTTCTCCCTCATGTTTAGCCCCATTAGTTTTGATACAGTGATAGAGTGTCTGTCTGTCAGTCAATACTTATATTGTCTCAATATTCTGTTTTTGTGTTAATCTTTGCCTGTCTCTCTCCTTTTAACTCTTGACCTACGCTCTCTCTCTCTCTCGCTTTCGTACGCTCCCCCACCCTCTCTCTCTCTCTCTCTCCCTCGCTCGCTCTCGTACGCTCCCCCCCCCCCCTCTCTCTCTCTCCCTCTCTTTCCCCTTGGTAGGAAACAGAGAGTCAGCATAAATGGTACCAAGTCAGAGTGGGGAGCAGTCAAAAGTGGTGTCCCCCAGGGATCGGTATTAGGTCCCCTGTTGTTTCTTATATACATAAATGACCTAGATTTAGGTATAACTAGTAGGATAAGTAAATTCGCAGACGATACTAAAATGGGGAGATCAATTGATTCAGATAGCGA
>CM064538.1:20692953-20707269 GCA_032716605.1 Paralithodes platypus
TTCAGAGGGCGAGGCAGGAGAAGTTTTGGAGCCGGTGTGTTCCTCTGCCTCGGTGTTCTCTGGTGGCTCCCTGGAAGGTTGGCTGGGATGGATATTACAGGGAGGTTGTTCTCCTTCAGGAGGGCGGGCAGAATCTGCTGCAGGAGGGAGGTGTCGTCTCCAGCCAGAGCCATAGCCGTCCTAATAACCACATCTATGATGGAAAAAGATGTGGTATTGGATTTTGGGCTCGGCCTGGTGGGTCTCCTGCTGGTTGACTCCTTCTGCCCCTACTTCAGGAGGTCCCTGGCGTGAGTGGGGCCCTTGACAGCGGCGCCCTTTGGTCCCGTCACCTGTCTGGCTTCAGGACCTCTGGGAGCAGCCACTGCCACAAATTCCACCCTTTCTCCATCACCAAGGGAGGGCACAGCCTTAAGGGGGTTGTTTTTCTTGATGGCACCCTTGTGGGTGAAGATGTCCTTGGTGCCGTCGTCAGGGGTGATGAAGCCGTACCCCTTCTTCACATTGAACCATTTTACAAGTCCAGCAAGGATGGGAGTTGCTGAACTCATGGTGAATGGTCGGTTGTGAGAGAGAGAGGTGAGGTAGGTGTGAGGTAGTGGTAGAGGCAGAAGTCGAAGTCGAATCTTCGAAATACTATAAAAGGAATGAATGAATGAATGAATGAATATAGAAAAGGTGGGTGAGGGTGAAAGAAGGGAAGTTTTTATTGGTTAAGTAGGAGAGACAGTGATAATAGTGGGAGAAATAGGGTGTCGGGGCTTGGCCCAACGTTACAAACATTTTATGAATGGAGGATGCCTTTAGGCACATGGACCTTTTTGTTTTATCTGTGTTTTTCCTTCCTCCGTTCATTGTCTCTTAAAAAAAAAAAAAAAAAAAAAAAAAAAAAAAAAAACGTGCGTGAGTTGAATAATTGAGCTGGGGTTGAGTTGATTTAGTTGGAGAAGTTACTTTAATGAGATTCAGGATGGCTTGCCAAGAAGGGGGCAAGGGATGGGGAGCAAGTTAATTTTTGGGTGGTATATAATCGAAAGTGCTTGCATGTTTTGGGGTTGTATTTTTGGGTGGTAGTATTCGAAAATGGTATAGGGGGAGGTAATTTTGGGTGGCATTGAGTCAAAAGGGGTACTGCTGGGGAAGTCTGTCAGTGGCAGAACCTGTAAGAAGGCTGTACTGTTATTATTATAGGAGTTACGTTAAAAGGTTGTTGTCTTGTACTTTGTCTGTGAAATTATACATTTTAATGGGAAGTGAAGCTAGGAATCTAGGTCAGGAGTGGTAGGGAGGCTGGACTGTGGACGAGCCGGCATGACCCACCTCCTCTACCAATCCTGATTTTAAGTGAATATTGGAATGGGTGCCTCTCTGTTGTTGGGGTGAAGGAGGTTTGACAAGGGGCGGTGTAAAATTATGTTGAAAATTTGGATGAAGTTATCATGAAAGGTCTCAAGTTTTATAATTTGTTTTTCTGCTAATTGCTGCCAATAAGTATTTAGAGGGGGGATGTGGGCTAGATTGTGAAGATGTTGTGCCGTCTGGAACTCATACCACTGAGTCCCGAACATCCACCTCAGTGCTTTATTTTGTATTCTTTGATATTTTAGTTGGTTGGTAGGGGCCGAAAGTGAAATGCTGAGTGGGACGTAGCACAAAAGAGGTCTTATAAGTGCTTTGTATAAGTGAAGCTTGCTTTTATTGAGGCATTTCTGAAACGATAGATGGTTTGTAGTGATTTTGATGCAATGGCAATGGAAGTTTGTGCTTGTTTGTGGAATCGGATGTTTTTGTCGAATGTGAGGCCGAGTACTTTGTTTGTGGGAGAGACATTTATTTGTGTGCGGTTAGGGACAGGTGCTCGGGAGTTCTGGAATAAGGGTCTTGGGCGGAGATGTCCCTTGGCAAAGTATGTGACGTGTGATTTTTGAGGATGAGCCTGAATCCGCCATTTTTGCTCCCATTGTGCTACTTTGTCAAGTTCTCTTTGAGCTCTGTTTGTCAATGCGTCTATTGTGTCTGCTCTTATTATTTGCGTCACATCGTCTGCGTACATTACTGTGAGAGAGTCATTGTGAGTGGGGTTGGGAAAGTCATTTGTGTATAGGATGTAGAGGGTAGGAGCGAGCACTGAGCCTTGAGGTACGCCTGCGTTTAGTGGAAATGAATCTGAATAAAGATTAGAAAACTTAATTTTGGCTGTTCTATTATCCAAAAAGTTGCAGAGAGGTTTCTGAGTAATTAATGGGAAGTTGAAATTTTCGCAGATTTTGTACTTCAAGCCTTCGTGCCACACTGTGTCAAAAGCTCGTTTTATGTCTTTTGTAATTAAGGCTGTCTTGTTTTTTCGTCTGGACTGTTTGTTTATGTGAAGGTAGTTTGTGATAATGTTTAGTGCTTCTTGTGTCGATCTGTGTTGTCTAAAACCAAATTGCATGTTCGTGAGGAGTCCTTCGTCTTCGAGAAATAGTCTGAGTCGGTGGTTTATGATACGTTCTAGAGTCTTCCCAAGAGTCTCAAGTAGACTAATGGGTCTGTAGTTTAGTGGATTAGTCTTGTCTTGGTTTTTCTTGGGAATGAGGATAATGGTCGCTGTCTTGAAGCAGACGGGAAAGTAGCTTGATGCCAGGATGGCGTTGTAGAGGCGAGTGAGTGCTGTTATGAAAGTGTTAGGTAGGTGCTTTACAAGGTGGTGATTAATACCCGTGGCACCAGGCGCCTTTCTCCGTGTTTTAGACAGGATGAATTTGACTTCGTCTGGCACAATGGGAGCAGTGAATATGTTTTGAGGGTCAAGTGTGTTTAGGTTAATGTGTGTGTCATGGGAGATGTTGTCAGGGATGGTAGTGAGATGTTGTTCTATATTGCGGATGTGTTGTTCGGCAGGCCTTTCAATGGGGTGTGGGTGGTATACTTGTTGCCATGTCTGTTTAAATGTATCTGTGATAGCCCTAGGATCAGTAATTTTGTTGCCATTAACAGTGAGGGAGGATGTTCTGGGAGTGGTATTACCTTTTAAACGTTTTATATGTTGCCAGAATTCCCAGGGCTTAGTTTTCCTGTTTTGTTCTGCTGAGTGTACTAGGTGAGTCAAGTGAGCATCATGATCAGATTGCAGGCTGTTAAGGATGTGAGTTCTGAGGTTGGAGAGATCGTAACGTACTCGGCCTGGTATGTGGTTGTGTTTGTTCTGTTCGAATCGACGACGATAGCACACTAGGAGTCGTTGTGTTCTGATGGAGGGTCTGAAAGTGTGTTTTGATTTTGTATGTAGTTTTTGGGATGGTTGTGTTGGCTGCATTTATGATTTTGTTCTGTAGGTTCTCAATTTGTTGGTCTATGTGTGTGTAGTGTTGTCCCTCATAGTCGTGTATGTAGTTGTCTTCTGATAAAATGTTTTTGAATTCTTCCCAGTTTGCTTGTGAGTAGTTAAAATGAGATTGACATGGGACTTGAATTGGGTTTGAAGAAATTGACATGAAAACTGGGATGTGATCTGATCCTGAAAGTGGCCCTGGGGAAATATCATGATGGAATATATTAAAAGCTTGGTTTGAAAAAATTAAGTCAGGTTTACCATTACCGTTTGGTGTGAAAACTGTGTTGAAATCTGGGCCTTGAAAAGTTAATCTTTTGTGGTTGTGTAGTGCTAATAGTTGAATTCCACGTTGATTAATGGTATTATGTTGGAAAGCTTGGTGTCTAGCGTTAAAGTCTGCAAGTATAAGTGTAGGTGCATTGTTATTGAATAAGGTATTTAAGTCTGTGTAAGGGATGTAGGTATTGGGTCTGACATATGTGGTGGCAACTATGAGGGGTCCGAGTGTTGTGTGTGTTTTAACTGCAAGGAAATGCTTGTATGTCCAGTCTGTGATGAATTCGTGTTGAATGGTGCTTTTTATCATGATTGCAACTCCATCGTTGGCATCGCCGTCGGTCTGTCGTGTTGTGTAACCAAAGAATCTAATTTTATGTGTGTTGTACGTACAGGTGCTGTTAATTAGTATTATGTCTGGGTCATTATCTAAAATTAATTGTGTGAGTAGGTGTCTGTTATTGTAGTAGTGTCTTATGTTGAATTGGATGACTCTTAACATGATGGGGTATCGTGAAGTGAGCTATGTGTGGGGAAGTGGGGGATGGTGGGGCCCGGGTTGGAGAGGGAGAGGATGAGGAGCGGACTCCTCCAAAAGATGGAGATTTGGAGGTAGATTTGGTGTTTTTTCTTGGGGTTTCGACTTTACGTGACTTTGACCGAGAACGGTTTAATTCAGGGGAGGATATCTCAGCTGGACTGGTGGGTTTTCGTTTTAGAGGAGATTGGGGAGGAATGGTGGGCGTTTTTGGTGTAGGAGGGGGTGGGGGAGGCATGAAGGATGTTGGGGTAGTAAGGTTAGGAAGGTCAGGGTCAGATGCATTGAGAGTTGGGTCAGTGACATTTGTGAGGGGGGGGGGTTTGGGTAGGGAGATCTTGAGGTTCATTTTCAGTGGTGAGAGGGATTGACATTTCAGGGATTTCGTTGGCGCTTGGGGTTGAGGAATAGGGGTAGTGGAGGATGAGTTGGAGGTAGAGGTTGAGGGTAGTGGAATAGGAAGAGGAGTGGCTGAGAGAGATGGATTATGAGAGTTCTTGCTATGCTGGAACCAAGACTCAGGGATCATGATGGCAGGGAGATTGTGGGCAGTCAGGCCATCATTTAGTAGCTTGTTAAACTGTGGGGTGACTTTTTGGTTCGTGAGGTGGAGTGCAACATTAACAAGGACTGAAGTTTGGGCGAATATTTCGCGGTTGAACAATGGGCCGGGAGGATTGATGTTGGGTGGGGTAGGGGGGAGGATTGAGGGATGTGTGAGGTGCTCGCTGAAGCATATGATTTGGCAGTGACTGGGTGGGATGAGAATAAAGGACGTGTTTGGTTGGGATTGGTTGGAGTGGCCTTTGCGTTTTTTCTAGTGTCTTTTAAGACATTGAGACGGAAGGGACATTCGGCACTGATTGCAATGTGAGGGCCATTGCAGTTTGAGCATTTCAGAGTGATTGAAGAGCAGGTGGTAAATGAGTGCCCTGACTCAGCACAACGAGAGCAAGTTACTGTTTTTTGACATTGGGCTGTGGGATGTCCGTAAGCATAACAGTTATAGCACTGCCTGAGATTGATCCAGGACTCAGGGGTCAGAAAATCAGGCGGCAAAATCACATGAAATGCCTTGAGACCTGTTTTTAGAAGCTTACTGGCCTCCTGAGGGGAGGCACATCGAATTTTGAGGGCTTGACGTTGGTTTTTATATACTTCACAGACAGTGATGGAGTTTTGCTTGGAAATTTCCCTGGCAATCTCATCTTCGTCTTTGTTGAAGATGTTCTTGTCAGGGTGCAGAATTTTGACTGTACAGGCAGCTTTTAGTTCTGGGGAGAGGACTAGTTCATAACCAGCAGATTGGAGTTTCTTTAGAGTGGCGGGGTTGAGATATGCATCAAGATCTTTTTGTGAAGCAAGTCTTATTTTGATTACATTGAGATTTTTGAAAACTCTGACTATTTGGGTTTGAGTGATACTAAATATGTGAGAGCCTGGGTCATCAGGGGATTGTTAATGCATTTAAATTTAACATACAGTGCCATACTGAATCATTGGGAGAAACAAGTTTAATTGCTAACTATAAAAAAGTGAAAATGAAAGGGGAAAATAACAAGTTAGGGAGGTAGAGTTAATTGAACATTTGTATGGAGAATTTTAAAACTGTACCCAGGGGGCACCCCTATGGGATGTCCCCAGAAAAACCTAACTCCTACCTATGTCCTTGGACTGTAGGCAAGCCTATGTCACCAGACCCTAACCTACTTGAAGTATAAACCCTACCGACTTGCCTCCTATAACCAGGGGCTAAACCCCCCCCTTCATGGCAATGCCTTCAGGGTTCGGCGTCGTACTACAAGTGGGCTTCTAATGGGCGGTAGTGGGTAATATTTAATAATTTAGAAAAGGAAAAGTAGTGGGAAAGGTTTTGGGGAAAAGATAAGAGTATAGGAAAGTAATGAGAATGGACAAGGATGATGATGAGATATGAGGTGAGATGCAGTGAGCTGATTGGCCGGGCGAGCGCAGATCGAGGAGTCGATTGGAGGAGGAGAGAGAACTGATGGAGGAAGCGTTGGGGCTAGGTTTTTCTGGTCCTCAACTCGTCCATCTTCTTCTTCTACTGCTGCTTGAAGATCTCCTTTCTTCTTTCTTCTTTCTTCTTACTTCAACAGGAAGGGTATATATAGAGGGTGGAGGATCATAGGAGGCGAAAATCAGGGGGCAAAGGTCTCCTATTGGTGGAGGAGTATTCTAGGAGTGAAAAAGGGGGAACTGCTTCACGCAGGCGCACTGGATGCGGGATGGTGTTGGTCGGGTGGCGGGGTCAAAGCTGATTGGCTGCATGTCGAGGGGCGTGGCCTAAGTTGTGTGGTCCATGTGGCGCCGGCGGAAGACGAAGCTGAAGGAGGTAGCGCGGGGGGCTGCGTCAAGGGCACTGGGGGGAGAGGAGGGGCGTTAGGTCCTGTAGGGTAGTGCCTTTTGGCAGAAGGAAGGATCTGAAGGTCTAGAGTTTGGTTGTTGATGTTAGGATGTAAGGCTTGGATATATAACGCTTCGAGTATAGGTAATCTCCTTGGGTCACTTTCTTTATCGAGTATGGTGGTGTGTTTCTCTAACTCGTTGCGTGTGAGGTGGGGGTGGTTGGGGGTGAGATAGTGGTCTTTGATGGCTCCAGCCTGAAGGTGAAGAGTTAACCGACGTGAAAGACGAGTCTGCGTCATGCCAATATAGGAATGAGGTCCACAGTCCTCATAATTACAGGTATGTTGGTAAATGACGTGATCGTCGGTCATCGGGCTCTTTATCTTGGTGGAAGCTGGTTTGTTGCGGAGAACGAGGTTGGAGGTCTTTGGAAACTTTGAATAATAAAATTTCCAACGCAGAAATTGCCATTTCTTTCAACCTCGTATGTATTAAAGAAAATGTATTACCTGGCTTTACTAACATATATATATATATATATATATATATATATATATATATATATATAGAGAGAGAGAGAGAGAGAGAGAGAGAGAGAGAGAGAGTGAGAGTGAGTGAGTGAGTGAGTGAGTGAGTGATAGATAGATAGATTGATAGATAGATTGATAAATAGAAATAGATTGATAGATAGATATAGATTGATAGATATAGATAGATTGATAAATAGAAATAGATTGATAGATAGATATAGATTGATAGATAGATATAGATTGATAGATATAGATAGATTGATAGATAGATATATAGAGATGATACTCTTGGACACGAAAGCTCTTCATATTGATAAAACAATGAGGCGAAAGGTATTAATATCGCCAAATTAATTAATAGGGCGAACATCTAAAAATCTCAAAACTAATGGGACTAAGCATGAGGGAGAAGTGGGGGTCCAGAGAAAAGCCCTGCTCTTAACCCCTTCAGCACCATGACACCGTTTGACCTTGTATTCTGGCTTAAGGGGAGACTGGCCGTTTGTTTGGTCTATTAATCCATTTATTAATATCCTTTTTTAGTTTCCTCCCTAGACCTCCATCAAGCTTAGAAAAAAAAAACCTAGATCCCCCTTCAAGATAAATTTGTAAATTTTTCGGTAGAAAAATTTCCCGGCCGATGGCCGATTCCTCTTAAAATTGCAGGCTCGTTATCGCTCGCCAGGAAATAATCGACACCTAAATGGCACGAAAGCTCTTCATATTGACAAAACTATGAGGCGAAAGGTATTAAAATCGCCAAACTAATGGGCCGAATGTCTTATAATCTCAAAAGTAGTGGGGCTAAACATGAGGGAGAAGTGGGGGTCAAGAAAAAACAACACTGCTCTTAACCCCTTCAGCACCATGACACCGTTTGACCTTGTATTCTGGCTTAATTAACTAGACGATTTTATGCAGTTTAAGGGGGGATGGGCCGGTTTTCTGGACCACTTTCTCCCTCATGTTTAGCCCAATTAGTTCTCAGATGTTACGATGTTTGCCCCATTAGTTAGTTGATTTTAAGACTTTTCGCCCCATTTCTTTGTCAATATTTAGACCTTTCGTGCTATTTAGGTGTCGATTTTTTCCCTGGCGAACGATAGTGAGCCTGTATTGTTGGAAGAACCGGCCTTCGGCCGGGAAATTTTTCTACCGAAAAATTTACAAATTAATCTAGAAGGGGATCTAATGGATTTTTTTTTTTATTTTGACGGAGGTCTAGGGAGGAAACTAGAAAAATAATGAATACATGCAAAAATCGCCCAAAAAGTGAATCATCCCCCCTTATGAGAGACCAATGTAATTCAGAGGGTTTATCGAGATGGAATTGACAAACTAGCCTTCCTCATAACCACTCACAGCAGGAACTCCAACACTCACGTAAGGAGGCCATAAAACACCTATCTGCTGATCTCTCTACTAGGCCTATATCTAATTGGGGCAGAGACAACCTTGTTATTTTCAATGCTTCCAAAACTCAATTTCTCCATCTGTCTACTCGTCGCCCCCTTCCAGAAAACTATGACCTACTCTTCAACAACATACAAATTACCCCTTCATCTTCTCTTAATATTCTTGGTGTCTCTTTTTCTTCTGATCTCTCTTGGAAAGATCATATTAATACTCTTGCTAAAACAGCTTCCCAGAAGCTGGGTGTACTCAACCGCCTCGAGGGGTTCTTTACCCCTGCGCAGCTTCTTGCTCTGTACAGGGGCACATTGCATCCATATATAGAGTATTGTTCACACGTGTGGGGAGGACCCTCTCACACAGCACTTCTAGACAAAGTAGAAAGGAAAGCCTTCCATCTCATTAACTCAAGTCCACTCACCAATTCTCTGTAATCTCTCTCTCTTCGCCCCTATGTTGCATCTCTCACTATTCTACCGCTACTACAATGATCAGTGTTCCTCAGAGCTCTCCCAGTGTATACCGCCCCCTCTTCGTAGAACACGTAGCATCCGTCTTGCAATACAATCCCACCCCAACTCTATGCAGCTCTCCAACCGAAGAGTGAAATATTATTCTCAATATTTCTTCTTTAGTTTGCAAGTTTTACATTTTAATTCAACAACTGAGCTCTGGAACTCTCTCCCAGTATCAGTCTTTCCCTCTTCCTATGACTTAAATTACTTCAAACTCTGTGTGTCCAGGCATTATGGCTCGCGCGTCCCTTGATTTTGGCCCAGTCACTCTTTCAATTCTGGGGGAGGCACTCGCTACAGGCAGTTCTGCCTTTTATTTCCCTCATTCACATAGACACAACAAAAACTTTGAACCCTGAAGGTAGATGATGGACTAAAGAAAATCGTCTAATGGTAACCAGAATATGATGACAATTACGGCATCGTGTTGACGGGGTTTAGGGCGTAGGAAGTCACTTTTTCTGGACCCCCTTCTCCCTCATGTTTAGCATATTTGTTTTAAGACGTAATTCGTTCCGTTAGTTTGGCGATTTAAAGACCTTTTAACCCCATTTATTTGTCAATATTAAGACTGTTCGTGTCATTTAGGTGTCGATTTTTTCCTGGCGAGCGAGAGCGAGCCTGTATTTAGGGAGAACCGGCCTTCGGCCGAGACATTTTTCTATCAAAAAATTTACAATTTATCTTGAAAGGTGGTCTAGAAGGTGTTTGTTGAAGCTTGAAGGAGGTCTAGGGAGGAAACTAAACACATAAATTAATATATAGATAAATAGACCAAACAAATAACCACTGTCCCCTTAAGGCCACCTCACGTGCAGGAAATTAATGTAATCCTCCCCGCCCGTTTAGCTTCCATTAGCGTATTAGGCGAACGGGCCCAGCTACCAATTAATATGGTAAGCAAACGGCCGTAGCAAACGTTTGGTGGAGCAAGCGAACGGCCCCAGCAAACGTTTGGTGGAGCGAGCGAACGGCCCCAGCAAACGTTTGGTGTAGCGAGCGAACGGCCCCAGCGAACGTTTACACACACGACTGGTGAATAGCGGTAGAGGAACGGAGGATGATTAATCCTTTCAATGCAGGTGACGTCTATTTGATTTTATTCTAACAATATTTAGACGTTGTTTAGCTTCTTAGGAAGGATCTGTAGTAGCTAAGATGGTTAATTGAGATGGTTAGTAGCCCTTTTATTGCCAGAGGTCTTTCCTAAACTGAATAATCTAATCTAGTAAAACTCAGACTATAATGAAAATACGTCACCCGTACCGAAAGTGTTAACCCCTTCACCACCAGGACGTAGTTGTCATCATATTCTGGTTACCATTAGACGATTTTCTTTAGTATATTATCTACCTCTATGAATCCAATGGGTCTATACGATCACAATAAACCCTCTTAATAACATAGGTCCTTCTTAAACTGCATAAAATCATCTAATGTTAGCCAGAATCAGAGGTAAAAAGGCGTCCTGGTGCTGAAAAGGGGTTAATGGACCACTTGCGACTTTTGGGTTATAAGGACGTTGGAGCTACAAACATCGGCATTTAGCTGAGGTACAGGATAAACTACTTTCCATGTGTTGTTTAGCTGAGGTACAGGATAAACTACTTTCCATGTGTTGTTTAGCTGAGGTACAGGATAAACTACTTTCCATGTGTTGTTTAGCTGAGGTACAGGATAAACTACTTTCCATGTGTTGTTTAGCTGAGGTACAGGATAAACTACTTTCCATGTGTTGTTTAGCTGAGGTACAGGATAAACTACTTTCCATGTGTTGTTTAGCTGAGGTACAGGATAAACTACTTTCCATGTGTTGTTTAGCTGAGGTACAGGATAAACTACTTTCCATGTGTTGTTTAGCTGAGGTACAGGATAAACTACTTTCCATGTGTTGTTTAGCTGAGGTACAGGATAAACTACTTTCCATGTGTTGTTTAGCTGAGGTACAGGATAAACTACTTTCCATGTGTTGTTTAGCTGAGGTACAGGATAAACTACTTTCCATGTGTTGTTTCACCCTACAATCAGGTTCCATAGGGATTGGGCCCATACGGGATTGGGCCCATACGGGACTGGGCCCATACGGGATTGGGCCCATACGGAATTGGGCCCATACGGGATTGGGCCCACGGGATTGGAACCTAAGTGGGCCCAATCCCGTATGGGCCCAATCCCGTGGTCACCTACAATCAGACCAATTGTATGAATTATAGATTACCGATAAAGCACATTTATTAATCTCACTCCCAACACCAAACACCTCCCAATGAAATTAATGAAAGCCACCCCTTCGGGGATCACGGCGTCAGGCAATAGATAGATAGATAGATGTGATCCTCCCGGGATTCAAACCTGGGTTACCACAGACAGATCTTAAACACACTAACCAGTACACCATCAAGACAGTTAAAGATTAAGTACATGACTACGATTATACTTTTTTTTTTTTTAAAAAGACCTCCGTCTACGTATTGTGAAAAACCTGTTATCCTCCGGCAAATTGTGGGGTTGAGTGAGTGAAGGGGGGGGACAGTGAATGAAGGAGGATGCATGTTTTTCATAATACGTGTTGCTAGCCCCAAACGCGCGAGCAACTGTGGCTTTCAACCATCCGACACATCCCCTTTTATTAATGTGCATCACACATGTTACATACAAATAAGGTTTATGTTTTGTTTTACCCTACTGTGGAAAGACTACGGATACACCACTCCTGCGGGGCCTCACGCAGTGGCATGACTCAGTCCTGTCGAACTGAGCTCATGACACTGGTGGCATTGCCCCGGAGGATAGCCATCCCTAGTCTTTGCTTGAGCCAGAGGGTTTCCCGGGGTTCTCCTGAAACTTCTCTGATTTTACGGCCTATTTCATTCACCATCTTAAGGGTGGTGGGGCCGAAGACTCCTGAAGTTTCGAATGCCAGGGGCTCGAACTGATGAATTCTGGCGATGGCTTGATATTTTTCTCGCTTTTTATTTTCTGCTATCCGGGCGGCTTCACCTGCTTCGTCGGCGTTTCTGGCGGCGTTGGTTGTGGAGAAAGTGTCAACACATGTGGCATCCCACACGAGGCACCGGCCATTCTTGTAAGGGAAAGTGGTCATCCCATCTGGCCGTTTGCCGTCTTCTCTGTGAAGTCCATGTGGTTCGAGGATTATACTGGATTATACGAGGATTATACTGTATATACATTAATGGAATACTGGATATCAATATAATCATGTACTGCACACTGAATACTGGATATCAATATAATCATGTACTGCACACTGAATACTGGATATCAATATAATCATGTACTGCACACTGAATACTGGATATCAATATAATCATGTACTGCACACTGAATACTGGATATCAATATAATCATGTACTGCACACTGAATACTGGATATCAATATAATCATGTACTGCACACTGAATACTGGATATCAATATAATCATGTACTGCACACTGAATACTGGATATCAATATAATCATGTACTGCACACTGAATACTGGATATCAATATAATCATGTACTGCACACTGAATACTGGATATCAATATAATCATGTACTGCACACTGAATACTGGATATCAATATAATCATGTACTGCACACTGAATACTGGATATCAATATAATCATGTACTGCACACTGAATACTGGATATCAATATAATCATGTACTGCACACTGAATACTGGATATCAATATAATCATGTACTGCACACTGAATACTGGATATCAATATAATCATGTACTGCACACTGAATACTGGATATCAATATAATCATGTACTGCACACTGAATACTGGATATCAATATAATCATGTACTGCACACTGAATACTGGATATCAATATAATCATGTACTGCACACTGAATACTGGATATCAATATAATCATGTACTGCACACTGAATACTGGATATCAATATAATCATGTACTGCACACTGAATACTGGATATCAATATAATCATGTACTGCACACTGAATACTGGATATCAATATAATCATGTACTGCACACTGAATACTGGATATCAATATAATCATGTACTGCACACTGAATACTGGATATCAATATAATCATGTACTGCACACTGAATACTGGATATCAATATAATCATGTACTGCACACTGAATACTGGATATCAATATAATCATGTACTGCACACTGAATACTGGATATCAATATAATCATGTACTGCACACTGAATACTGGATATCAATATAATCATGTACTGCACACTGAATACTGGATATCAATATAATCATGTACTGCACACTGAATACTGGATATCAATATAATCATGTACTGCACACTGAATACTGGATATCAATATAATCATGTACTGCACACTGAATACTGGATATCAATATAATCATGTACTGCACACTGAATACTGGATATCAATATAATCATGTACTGCACACTGAATACTGGATATCAATATAATCATGTACTGCACACTGAATACTGGATATCAATATAATCATGTTCTGCACACTGAATACTGGTTATCAATATAATCATGTACTGCACACTGAATACTGGATATCAATATAATCATGTACTGCACACTGAATACTGGATATCAATATAATCATGTACTGCCCACTGAATACTGGATATCAATATAATCATGTACTGCACACTGAATACTGGATATCAATATAATCATGTACTGCACACTGAATACTGGATATCAATATAATCATGTACTGCACACTGAATACTGGATATCAATATAATCATGTACTGCACACTGAATACTGGATATCAATATAATCATGTACTGCACACTGAATACTGGATATCAATATAATCATGTACTGCACACTGAATACTGGATATCAATATAATCATGTACTGCACACTGAATACTGGATATCAATATAATCATGTACTGCACACTGAATACTGGATATCAATATAATCATGTACTGCACACTGAATACTTGATATCAATATAATCATGTACTGCACACTGAATACTGGATATCAATATAATCATGTACTGCACACTGAATACTGGATATCAATATAATCATGTACTGCACACTGAATACTGGATATCAATATATCCATGTACTGCACACTGAATAATGGATATCAATATGATCATGTACTGCACACTGAATACTGGATATCAATAAAATCATGTACTGCGGGGATCAACTGAATACTTGGATATCAAATATAATCCATATAACTGCACACTGGAAATAACTGGATATCAATATCATGGCATGTACTGCACACTGAATACTGGATACTCAATACTCTATATTGTACTGCATGCTATCTGCACACTGAATACTGGATATCAATATAATCATGTACCTGCACACTGAATACTGGATATCAATATAATC
>CM064538.1:20707369-20717369 GCA_032716605.1 Paralithodes platypus
CCATATACACTCAGACACACAAACAGTCATACATCCAGACAGACACACAGTTGGCAGTGGAACAATCCCTTGAATAGGTGAACGACCGGGAAAAAAGTAGCCAATTAGGAGCCTCGGTAACAGAAAACGCTCAACAATTGGAGAGTGAGAGAGAGAGAGAGAGAGAAAAAAAAGAAGAAGGAGGGAAGGAAGAAATGACCGAGAGAGAGAGAGAGAGAGAGAGAGAGAGAGAGAGAGAAAACAAAAAAGAAGGAGGGAAGGAAGAAATGACCGAGAGAGAGAGAGAGAGAGAGAGAGAGCTAAAAGAGTTACACAGATACTCAGACCACACAGACCTTGTAGTCCCAAGTAGGTGATTCGGCCTTAATATTACTAGACGGGGACAGTTTACAGTGGAAGAATAGGACAGTAAAGTAGAAGGCTCTCTCCCCACCCTCCCTCCTCTTATCAACCTCCCCTCTTAAACTTCCCTCCCTGCTTATCACTCATTTCCTCCGCTTTTTCTCATCATCCTCTTTTTTCCTCCTTCTTCCCCTCCCCTCCTCCTCCTCCCCCTCCCCTCCTCCTCCCCTCCTCCTCCTCCTCCCCCTCCTCCTCCTCCCCCTCCCCCTCCTCCTCCTCCTCCTTCTCCTCCTCCTCCTCCTCCCCCTCCTTCCCCACCTCCTCCACCTTCCTCCTCCTCCCTCCTCCTCCTTCCTCCTCCTCCTCCTCCTCCCTCCCCTTCCTCCTCTCCCTCCCCTTCCTCCTCCTCCTTCCTCTTCTACTCCTCCTCCTCTTCTCCTATCCTCTTTCCCCCTCCCCCTCCCCTCCTCCTCCTCCTCCTTCCCCTCCTCCTCCTCCTCCTCCTCCTCCTCCTCCCTCCTCCTCCTCCTCCTCCCCTCCTCCTCCCCCTCCCCCTCCTTTCTTTTTATATTTCTCCTTCTCTGTGCCTTCTTTCGCTTTAGTATTTCATCATTACATTTTTTTATATTTTTAATCCTGTATTGATTTCATTAATATTAATTCCCTCGTGTTTCCATATATTGTTATTATATTTCCTAGTCAATATTTGTGTTTATCTTTCGTATTGTTAATTTGGTATAATATAATAGTTTGTATTCTTCATATTTTCGCTTTCTTCGCATTGTTGTTATTTCCTTTGTTTTCTTCATCATTATTTGTTTTTTACATTTTTACCTCCTCCATCTTTCATCTTGCTTCCTTTCTTTCCCTTCCTTCCGTGTAATTAAGTAACAGAGAGAGAGAGAGAGAGAGAGAGAGTGGAGAGATGGATAGATAGATAGCTAGATAGATAGAGAGAGAGAGAGAGAAAGAGAGAGAGAAAGAGAGAGAGATAGATAGATAGAGAGAGATAGAGAGAGATATATAGATAGAGAGAGAGAGGGGGTGAGAGATAGATAGATAGATAGACAGACAGACAGACAGACAGACAGACAGACAGACAGATAGACAGAGAGATAGAGAGAGCATCCGTTATATTGCATGAAGGGAATCCAGCTGAATTTGCTATGAAGAGAGCAAGAAATATCAAATTAAAACACTCCAGCACATATATAGATACACACTGTGTAAGCTATTACTAAGGGGGGTCACCTGCTATTAAAACACTCCAGCACACATATAGAAACACACTGTGTAAGCTATTACTAAGGGGGGTCACCTGCTATTAAAACACTCCAGCACACATATAGATACACACTGTGTAAGCTATTACTAAGGGGGGTCACCTGCTATTAAAACACTCCAGCACACCACATATAGAAACACACTGTGTAAGCTATTACTAAGGGGGGTCACCTGCTATTAAAACACTCCAGCACACATATAGATACACACTGTGTAAGCTATTACTAAGGGGGGTCACCTGCTATTAAAACACTCCAGCACACATATAGAAACACACTGTGTAAGCTATTACTAAGGGGGGTCACCTGCTATTAAAACACTCCAGCACATATATAGATACACACTGTGTAAGCTATTACTAAGGGGGGTCACCTGCTATTAAAACACTCCAGCACACACATAGAAACACACTGTGTAAGCTATTACTAAGGGGGGTCACCTGCTATTTTTCTCTCTTTTTCTCTGGGTTGTATCCATTCTGCCCCATTCCGCCTACTGTTGTAAGACTTTTATCCTCACCCAGGTGTCGATTTTGTCCGGCTTCGCCGGAGACATTTTTCTATCGAAAAATGTACAGATTTAGCCTCCTATCAAAAATTTAAAATAAAATAAAATGCTGGCTTGCTACCGCTCGCCAAGAAAAAATCGATACCTGGATGGGGATAAGAGTCTTAAAACAGTAGGCTGAATGGGGCAGAATGGATACAAGCCAGAACAAAAAAACAGAAAAAGAGAGAAAAATAGCAGGTCCCTTCCCTAACACACATTGAGAGGGGTTCTCTGTACCCCCATTTTGCTTCGCAAAATCTGAAATTGCCCTGAAGGAGGTTACTAGTTTCAATTGTCCCTATTTTGATTATTCTATATACAAATTAATTTCTGCTGGTAAATTTAAATACATATGTTGCATCTACCGTTCCCCAAATACTCCTCCAGAGCAAAGTCTTTTTGATTCTCTGTCCTCACAACTCAGTGTCCTCAACTTAAATGCTTCTTCTGAAATCACTGTGTTGGGTGATTTTAATGTCCATAATGTTGAATGGCTCACTCATTCAGCCAGGACTGATGATGCTGGTCTTGAATGTGAGCTATTTGCAGACTCATTTAATCTCATTCAACTAGTCAACCAACCCCCCCGTGTACCAGATAATCCTAATCATAATTCCCACCTACTGGACTTATTTTTAACAACCAATTCAGAAAATTATGATGTTACAGTGAGGTCCCCACTTGGATCTTCTGATCACTGTCTGATACAGGCCACCTGTCTATCACCTACCACACCTTCCCACTCTGAACCTGTTTTGGTGACTAAATGGCATTACGATAGGGCAGACTGGGAGGGTCTTCAAGGTTTCTTTATTGATATTCCCTGGACCTCTTTCTTTTCTAATGATGCACACTCCACCTTGAACCACATACAAGATTTTGTAAAAATTGGAATGGAAACTTTTATTCCTCATCAAAAGTACAGTAAAAGATCTAATTCACCTAAATGGTTTGACCATAATTGTGCTAGAGTAACTGAAACAAAAAGCAATAGCCTACAATGCATACACAAGATCAAAAACACATGAAGCCTTTAATTACTTTAGAAACATCAGAAATCATGCCAAAACTGTATTAAACCTAACTAAATCAAACTTTCTCCATAAGCAGGCAAATAAACTTCTAAATAATCCAAATGATAACAAAATATTTTGGTCTACTCTTAACTCATTCAAATCCAACTTCACTACTGCTTCATCCATTCCACCATTAAAATCTCCGACTGGCAATCTTGTAAGTGACCCACGAGGTAAAGCTAACCTTCTTGCAGATATTTTCTCCACCAACTCAACCTTAGATGAAATAAATCAAGATGTCCCTGTACTTAATTTTAATTCACCTGAAAATTCCCTCACTTAAGATCCACACCAGACATGTCAAAACTATTTTGCAGAATCTCTCAGTAGATAAGGCTCCTGGTCCAGATGAAATTCCTCCAATAGTACTTAAGAATTGCTCCTTGGTGCTCGCTCCTGTATTGGCAAAATTTTTCCGTCTGTGTACTCATACCTCATGCTTCCCAGTACCCTGGAAAGAAGCAAACATCCATCCAGTTCCTAAAAAAGGTGCCTCTTCAGATCCATCAAACTACAGACCAATAGCTATAACTTCCACTCTTGGCAAGTTTTTGAAATTATATTAAATAATCACATAATTAAGCATCTGGAGAATAATAAATTAATCAGTGATAGGCAATATGGTTTTAGACGATGTCGATCAACTGCAGACATTCTTTGCCTTCTTACGCATCAAATCAACCAAGCTACAGACCAACATGGTGAAACACATACAATAGCACTGGATATATCAAAGGCATTTGATAGAGTCTGGCAATCAATCCTTATTGTCGAAGATGTCACACTACGGCCTTGCATCATTAGTTCCACTAATTTCTTCTTATCTTCATAACAGAAAAATACGTGTAATGGTAGATGGCCTTTATTCTCAATTTCACTCAATAAATGCTGGTGTTCCCCAGGGATCAGTTTTGGCCCCAACTATGTTCCTCATTCATATCAATGATCTCATATCTACCACTCATAATCCAATACATTCCTACGCAGATGACTCAACACTCCACAGTTCCTTCACATTTACCAATTCTTTCACCCAACCCGATCTTATAAATTCAAAAATAAACACTGCAATTTCTCTGAACCAGGACCTTTCTAGAATTAATGAAGGGGGACAAGAGAATCTAGTTTCCTTTAATGCACAGAAAACCAAGTACATTCAATTTTCTAACCGACAGAATCTCACTGACTCCCATATTTTTTTTTAATGATGTAAATATTCCCACTTCCCCTAGTATTGACATTCTCGGTGTAATATTAACTACTAACTTGAGCTGGACACATTATGTTAGAAGCATTGCTAAGAATGCCTCTAAAAAAACTGGGACTCCTGTACAGAGTTCGAGAATTCTTCACTGACGAGCAGTTGGCCGTAATATATAAAAGTCATGTTCGCTCTCAGATGGATTACTGTTCACCTCTGTGGGGTGGAAGTGGAGTGGTTGCATTGAGGAAGTTGGACAAAATTCAAAATAAAGCTATTAGATTAATCAATAACCCTGCAATCACACAGGACCTTCCTACATTAGCCATACGAAGAAACGTTGCATCCCTTGCATTATTCTACAGATATTTTCACAGCAATTGTTCCGAGGAACTTGCTTCAATTGTGCCGCCTCTCCACATCTTTCCCCGTAGAACTAGGGCAGCTGAGAGCGCCCATGAATTTACACTTTCTCCTCCACAATGCAGAACTTCTGCTTATCAGAATTCATTTATCCCCAGAGCTACTACTCTTTGGAATTCACTTCCCTCGAATTGCTTTCCACAAACTTACAATCAACAAATGTTTAAATCCAGTTGTTACAAACATTTTATTAATGGAGGATGCCTTTAGGCACATGGACCTTTTTGTTTTATCTGTGTTTTTCCTTCCTCCGTTCATTGTCTCTTAAAAAAAAAAAAAAAAAAAAAAAAATCTCCCTCATGTCTAGCCCCATTAGTTTTGAGATTTTAAGGGGAGACAGACCGTTTTTCTGGACCCCCTTCTCCCTAATGTTTAGCCCCACTAGTTTTGAGATTTTAAGACGTTGGTTCCATTAGTTTAGGGATTTTATGACCTTCCACCCCATTTCTTCGTCAATATTAGAACCTTTCGTGCCATTTAGGTGTGTAGTTTTTTTCCTGGCGAGCGATAGCGACCCTGTAATTTTAGGAGGAATCGGCCTTTGGCCGGGATCTTTTTCTACTGAAAAATGTACAAATCTATCGTGAAGGGGGGTCTAGGGGGGGGGGGGTTTCTAAGCTTGATGGAAGTCTAGGGAGGAAATTAAAATAATATATCAATAAATGAATTAATAGACCAAACAAACAGCCACTGTCCCCTTAAGACGATCGCCCCATTAGCTTGGCGAGTTTAAGACCTGTCGTATCCTTTAGGAATAACTATTGTTTTCCTGGCTAACGATAAAGTCTGCGATTTGGGAGGCACCTGCATTTGTTTTACCGAAAAGTGCGCAAATTCATCACGAATGGGGGGTCTGGGTCGTCTGGGTATATTATTTATTTGTTTTATTTTACTTTGGTGGCTTGTTTTACTTTGTTGGCTTGTTTTTAGCTTGACGGAGTTCTAGGGAGGAAACTAGCAAACAATTATAATAAACAAAAACAAACACACTTCAGGGGTGGAAGTTGTTTTTTCTAGTCCTCCTCCTCCCTCATGTTTAGCCCTATTAGTTATGAGATTTCAAGACGTTCGCCTCATTAGTTTGGCGATTTTCAGACCTTTTGCCCAATTTTCTTGCCAATATTAAGACCTTTCGTGCCATTTAGGTGTCGATGTTTTCTTGACGAGCGATAGCGAGCCTGTATTTGAAGAGGAATCGGCCTTCGGCCAGGACATTTTTCGGTAGAAAAATGTACAAATTAATATCGAAGGGGGCCTTGTGGGTGTTTTTTTAAAGCTTAATAGAGGTTTAGAGAGCAAACTAAACCCCCTCCTTAAACCATTGAGCCGAACCAGTAAATTATGCTGCACAATACCGTCTGAGCTCCCTTAAAATTACCCAATAAAACAAAAAACGAGACATAAAGTTTATAATGGGTCATTTTAATTGTATTAATTATTAGTTACATGTGATTCTACTTTCTCTCCCTCTCTCTTTGGCTTGTATCCATTCGGCCCCATTCAGCCTACTGTTTTAAGTTTACCCTCATCCAGGTGTCAATATTTTCCTGGCGAGCGGTAGCGAGCCAGCATATATATATATTTGTTTTGACAGCAAGCTAAATTTGTAAATTTTTCAATAGAAAAATATTTCCGACGAAGCCGGATTTATACAATGCTGGCTCGCTATCGCTCGCCAGGAAGAAATCGACACCTGGATGGGGATAAACGTCTTAAAATAGTTGGCTGAATGGGGCCGAATGGATACAAGCCAAGGAAAGAGAGAAAATGAAAGAGAGATAAAAAAAAAGCCGGTGCCCCCCCCCCCCCCCCCCCTAAAACATTGTAAACAGTACATAAATGCCTTGTTGTGTAGGAGCGATCACTAACTTAAGGGCAGACAGACCGTTTTTCTGGACCCCCTTCTCCCTAATGTTTAGCCCCACTAGTTTTGAGATTTTAAGACGTTGGTTCCATTAGTTTGGGAATTGTATGACCTTTCACCCAATTTCTTTGTCAATATTATGACCCTTCGTGCCATTTAGGTGTCGATTTTTTCCTGGCGAGCGATAGCGAGCCTGTAATTCTAGGATGAATCGGCCTTTGGCCGTGACATTTTTCTACCGAAAAATTTACAAATTTATCTTGAAGGGGGGTCTAGGAGGTGGTTTTCTAAGCTTGATGAATACTAAAACAATATATGAATAAATGAATTAATAGACCCAACAAACGGCCACTGTCCCCTCATGTATAAACGACCTTAGAGCATGGTAACCGGTAATAAAGAGACGATTGATCCCATAATTGACGGTGGGGCGAGAGAGAGAGAGCGGTCCAGTTAGCAGATATTTAGGCGATTATGAAGGGGACACTGACTGCTTTTTTAGCCTATAAATTAATTCATTCATAAATTCTTAGTTTCCTCGCTAGAATCCCTCAAACTTAGAAAAACATCCACTAGACCCCCCCCCCCCCTCATGATAAATCTGTACATTTTTCGGTAGAAAAATTTCCCGGCCAAAGGCCGGTTCTTCTAAAAAATACAGGCTCGCTATCGCTCGCCAGGAAAAAATCGACACCTAAATGGCACGAAAGGTCTTAAAATTTACAAGGAAATGGGCGAAAGGTGGTAAAATCGCCAAACTAATGGGCCGAACGTCTTGCATGATAACCGGTAATAAAGAGACGATTGATCCCATAATTGGCGGTGGGGCGAGAGAGAGAACGTCGGTCCAGTTAGCAGATATTTAGGCGATTATTAAGGGGGGTCACCGGCTTTTTTTCTCTTTCTCTCCTTTTCTCTCTTTCTCTGACTTGTATCCATTCGGCCCCATTCAGCCAACGGTTTAAAGATGTTTATCCTCATCCAGGTATCGATTGTTTTCCTAGCGAGCGATAGCGAGCCATCATTGTATGTAGAAATCAGGCTTCGCCGGAGAAATTATTCCATCGAAAAATTTACAAATTTAGCTTACTGTAAAAATATATATATATATATATATATATATATATATATATATGCTGGCTCGCTACCGCTCACCAGGAAATTATTGACACCTGGATGGGGGTAAACGTCTTAAATCAGTAGGCTGAATGGGGCCGAATGGATGCAAGCCAAAGAGAGAGGGAGAGAGAGACAAACAAAAACGAGGTGGGCTCCCTTAAGCCATTGATAGAGGCCCTCCTGTGATTGGTTCCTCGGCTTGTGACGTCATGATTGGTCGAGGCTGTGATTGGTTCAGGAGATTTGACTCGTTTTTGATTGGTTGGTGAATGTGTGACGTCATCTATATATAACATGGGATCGGTCTTAAGGTTATGACTTAAGGGGAGTTTAGCCCCATTTGTTTTCAGATTCTATGACGTTCGGCGATTTGTTCCTGGCGAGCGAAAGTGAGCTTGTAATTATAAGAGGAACCGGCCTTCGGCCGGGACATTTTTCTACCGAAAAATGTGTTAATTTATCTTGAGGGGAGCCCCCTAGGGGGTGTTTGAGGGGAGCCCCCTAGGGGGTGTTTTTCTAAGTTTGAGGGAGGTCTAGCGAGGAAACTAAAGCAATAAATGAATAAATGAAATAATAGATCAAAAAACCAGCCCGTCTCCCCTTGACATGTCATTGGTCTAGTGGTTATGACGTAATGTTAGTTCCAATGCTGTGATTGGTTCAGGAGATTTGACTTGATTTTGATTGGTTCGTGAATGTGTGACGTCATCTTTTTGTAGACGACGTAAAGATTAGTAAATATTGACAATGAGAGTTGTATATAGTGAAGTGGTGCATATTTTAATTTATATTTATGTATGGTAAATTTAGTTATTCATGTTTATATGAATAACTATGTATACTGTA
Organism: Paralithodes platypus; assembly: GCA_032716605.1. Lineage (NCBI taxonomy): Eukaryota > Metazoa > Arthropoda > Malacostraca > Decapoda > Lithodidae > Paralithodes > Paralithodes platypus. Next base: position 20,716,074 of record CM064538.1, read on the forward strand.
TATATATATATATATATATATATATATATATATATATATATATATATATATAGCGGTTCGCTTGGTGTAGTGACTAGCGTCTCGGACTTCCACCCAGAAGGCCCGGGTTCGCGCCCACGCTCGGCGCATTAAAGAGTTTTCACAAGCACTGAGTCGTTACCATCCCTCATGAGCAAAGGGATGGGGTAGTAGTACAGGACCCCAATGGAAATACGCCTAATCGGCCTTATTGAGCTATCCTTAGCTAGCTTAGCATGCGCTAGCTTTAAGAACTATTATTATTATTATTATTATATATATATATATATATATATATATATATACATATATACAGTATATACCAGTATACATTTTCTTTTGTTTTCTATTCAGTGTGCAGGTGGGTCTGAGTACAAGGTTAGATTGATATCCAGTATTCAGTGTGCAGGTGGGTCTGAGTACAAGGTTAGATTGATATCCAATATTCAGTGTGCAGGTGGGTCTGAGTACAAGGTTAGATTGATATCCAGTATTCAGTGTGCAGGTGGGTCTGAGTGCAAGGTTAGATTGGTATCCAGTATTCAGTGTGCAGGTGGGTCTGAGTGCAAGGTTAGATTGATATCCAGTATTCAGTGTGCAGGTGGGTCTGAGTACAAGGTTAGATTGATATCCAGTATTCAGTGTGCAGGTGGGTCTGAGTGCAAGGTTAGATTGATATCCAGTATTCAGTGTGCAGGTGGGTCTGAGTGCAAGGTTAGATTGATATCCAGTATTTCAGTGTGCAGGTGGGTCTGAGTACAAGGTTAGATTGATATCCAGTATTCAGTGTGCAGGTGGGTCTGAGTGCAAGGTTAGATTGATATCCAGTATTCAGTGTGCAGGTGGGTCTGAGTGCAAGGTTAGATTGATATCCAGTATTCAGTGTGCAGGTGGGTCTGAGTACAAGGTTAGATTGATATCCAGTATTCAGTGTGCAGGTGGGTCTGAGTGCAAGGTTAGATTGATATCCAGTATTCAGTGTGCAGGTGGGTCTGAGTGCAAGGTTAGATTGATATCCAGTATTCGATAAATGGATATAAAATCGTAGTCATGTACTTAACCTTTACCGGTCTTGATGGTGTAATGGTTACAGTGTTTAAGATCTATATGTGGTAACCCAGGTTCGAATCCCGGGAGGATCACATGCTTTCATTAATTTCATTGGGTGGTGTTTGGTGATGGGAGTGAGATTAAGGGAGCCCACCTCGTTTTTTGTTTTCTCTTTCTCTCCATCTCTCTTTGGCTTGTAACCATTCGGGCCCATCCAGCCTACTGTTT
>CM064538.1:20722369-20764637 GCA_032716605.1 Paralithodes platypus
ATAAAGATTATAGCATATAGTAACACATTATTTGTAATACTCATTCTACATACAAGAAAGACAAACATAACCCATACATAACACGATAACTATATAGTCTATTTTTTCCCAGCTGATGGTAAACTGATTCCCCCTTCTCCCTCATGTTTAGCACATTTGATTTGAGATTTTAAGACGTTCGTTCCATTAGTTTGTCGATATAAAGACCTTTCGCCCCATTTATTTGTCAATATTAAGACCTTTCGTGCTATTTAAGTGTCGATTTTATTTCCTGGCGAACGATAGCGTTAAACGTGAATAAAGTGCTCCTCCTCATATAAAGTGCTCCTCCTCATATAAAGTGCTCCTCCTCATATAAAGTGCTCCTCCTCATATAAAGTGCTCCTCCTCATATAAAGTGCTCCTCCTCATATAAAGTGCTCCTCCTCATATAAAGTATTCCTCCTCATATAAAGGTCCTCCTTCATATAAAGTGCTCCTCCTCATATAAAGTGCTCCTCCTCATATAAAGTGCTCCTCCTCATATAAAGTATTCCTCCTCATATAAAGTGCTCCTCCTCATATAAAGTGCTCCTCCTCATATAAAGTGCTCCTCCTCATATAAAGTGCTCCTCCTCATATAAAGTATTCCTCCTCATATAAAGTGCTCCTCCTCATATAAAGTGCTCCTCCTCATATAAAGTGCTCCTCCTCATATAAAGTGCTCCTCCTCATATAAAGTGCTCCTCCTCATATAAAGTGCTCCTCCTCATATAAAGTGCTCCTCCTCATATAAAGTGCTCCTCCTCATATAAAGTGCTCCTCCTCATATAAAGTGCTCCTCCTCATATAAAGTGCTCCTCCTCATATAAAGTGCTCCTCCTCATATGGTGATTATATTCATAAAACTAATATATATCTACGTCATATGAATGCCAAGTTTTCATAATTAACGACATATTTCGCTGCAGAATATTTGTAATAAATTAATATCGAATATGGGAACGTGACAATTTATCCTCAGCCGAAATAAAACCGAGTACCGGATTCCAGACTCTGCTACACTTTGCCAATAAAACCGAGTACCGGATTCCAGACTCTGCTACACTTTGCCAATAAAACCGAGTACCGGATTCCAGACTCTGCTACACTTTGCCAATAAAACCGAGTACCGGATTCCAGACTCTGCTACAACTTTGCCAATAAAACCGAGTACCGGATTCCAGACTCTGCTACACTTTGCCAATAAAACCGAGTACCGGATTCCAGACTCTGCTACACTTTGCCAATAAAACCGAGTACCGGATTCCAGACTCTGCTACACTTTGCCAATAAAACCGAGTACCGATTCCAGACTCTGCTACACTTTGCCAATAAAACCGAGTACCGGATTCCAGACTCTGCTACACTTTGCCAATAAAACCGAGTACCGGATTCCAGACTCTGCTACACTTTGCCAATAAAAACCGAGTACCGGATTCCAGACTCTGCTACACTTTGCCAATAAAACCGAGTACCGGATTCCAGACTCTGCTACACTTTGCCAATAAAACCGAGTACCGGATTCCAGACTCTGCTACACTTTGCCAATAAAACCGAGTACCGGATTCCAGACTCTGCTACACTTTGCCAATAAAACCGAGTACCGGATTCCAGACTCTGCTACACTTTGCCAATAAAACCGAGTACCGGATTCCAGACTCTGCTACACTTTGCCAATAAAACCGAGTACCAGATTCCAGACACTGCTACACTTTGCCAATAAAACCGAGTACCGGATTCCAGACTCTGCTACACTTTGCCAATAAAACCGAGTACCGGATTCCAGACTCTGCTACACTTTGCCAATAAGCTTGCTCGTGTGACACCGGCTATCGTGGAGTACAAAGGAATACAAAGGAGTACAAAAGAAAACAAGAAAAACAACAGGACCCCTCGAGGTTACTTGCCCTCCAAAACACTGCTGTTCCAAGTGTTGCAACAGTATTTCAGAGAGAATGTGGGAAAGATGTGAGAAGGAAGTGCTGCCCTGGGGCTTAGTTCATAGCAGGGTAAATTATATTTTGATCTATTAGGTTATTGAACAAAAACTACAAAAGAAAATATGTATTCAATTACAAATGCAATGCAGTGGAGAATGTATCGGAATCTCAGAAATCAAGCCGTAAATATCAGTTATCCGACCATTACAACTTCCTGCATGTCGGAATTTTATATTGCCGTTTCTGACAATTGACCCTACCAAGGATACAGTGAGATGTAAACATTTAAATTGCTGTCAGAAACATGCTGCTAAAAACAAAAATATGCTGGCTCGCTATCGCTCGCCAGGAAAAACTCAACACCTGTACAGGGATAAATGTCTTAAAACAGTAGGCTGAAGGGGGCCAAATGAATACAACTCAGAGGGAGAGAGAGAACCAAAAAACGAGGTGACCCCCTTTAAAATCTCAAAATCTTGTAGCGGATTCGTGACTCTGATACACTTTTCTGATAAAATTTATCGTGTGACACCTACTATTGTGAAGAGTATATCAGAATCTCAGAAATCATGCAGCAAATATCTGTTATCCGGCAAATTTAAGGGGAGGTGGGCGTATTTATTTCATCATTTAAGGGGAAGTGGGAGTATTTATTTCATCATTTAAAGGGAGATGGGCGTATTTATTTCATCATTTAAAGGGAGATGGGCGTATTTATTTCATCATTTAAAGGGAGATGGGCGTATTTATTTCATCATTTAAGGGGAGGTGGGCGTATTTATTTCATCATTTATGTATTTGTTTGATTAGTTTCCTCCCTAGACCTCCATCAAGCTTAACAAAGTCATCCATTAGATCCCCCATCCTCTCTAGACCTCCATCAAGCTTAACAAAGTCATCCATTAGATCCCCCATCCTCTCTAGACCTCCATCAAGCTTAACAAAGTCATCCATTAGATCCCCCATCCTCCCTAGACCTCCATCAAGCTTAACAAAGTCATCCATTATATCCCCCATCCTCTCTAGACCTCCACCAAGCTTAACAAAGTCATCCATTAGATCCCCCATCCTCCCTAGACCTCCATCAAGCTTAACAAAGTCATCCATTAGATCCCCCATCCTCTCTAGACCTCCATCAAGCTTAACAAAGTCATCCATTAGATCCCCCATCCTCCCTAGACCTCCATCAAGCTTAACAAAGTCATCCATTAGATCCCCCATCCTCTAGACCTCCATCAAGCTTAACAAAGTCATCCATTAGATCCCCCATCCTCTCTAGACCTCCACCAAGCTTAACAAAGTCATCCATTAGATCCCCCATCCTCTCTAGACCTCCATCAAGCTTAACAAAGTCATCCATTAGATCCCCCATCCTCTCTAGACCTCCATCAAGCTTAACAAAGTCATCCATTAGATCCCCCATCCTCTCTAGACCTCCATCAAGCTTAACAAAGTCATCCATTAGATCCCCCCTCCTCCCTAGACCTCCATCAAGCTTAACAAAGTCATCCATTAGATCCCCCATCCTCTCTAGACCTCCATCAAGCTTAACAAAGTCATCCATTAGATCCCCCATCCTCTCTAGACCTCCATCAAGCTTAACAAAGTCATCCATTAGATCCCCCATCCTCCCTAGACCTCCATCAAGCTTAACAAAGTCATCCATTAGATCCCCCATCCTCCCTAGACCACCATCAAGCTTAACAAAGTCATCCATTAGATCCCCCATCCTCTCTAGACCTCCATCAAGCTTAACAAAGTCATCCATTAGATCCCCCATCCTCTCTAGACCTCCATCAAGCTTAAAAAAGTCATCCATTAGATCCGCCATCCTCTCTAGACCTCCATCAAGCTTAACAAAGTCATCCATTAGATCCCCCATCCTCTCTAGACCTCCATCAAGCTTAACAAAGTCATCCATTAGATCCCCCATCCTCCTCTAGACCTCCATCAAGCTTAACAAAGTCATCCATTAGATCCCCCATCCTCTCTAGACCTCCATCAAGCTTAACAAAGTCATCCATTAGATCCCCCATCCTCTCTAGACCTCCATCAAGCTTAACAAAGTCATCCATTAGATCCCCATCCTCTCTAGACCTCCATCAAGCTTAACAAAGTCATCCATTAGATCCCCCATCCTCTCTAGACCTCCATCAAGCTTAACAAAGTCATCCATTAGATCCCCCATCCTCCCTAGACCTCCATCAAGCTTAACAAAGTCATCCATTAGATCCCCCATCCTCTCTAGACCTCCATCAAGCTTAACAAAGTCATCCATTAGATCCCCCATCCTCTCTAGACCTCCATCAAGCTTAACAAAGTCATCCATTAGATCCCCCATCCTCTCTAGACCTCCATCAAGCTTAACAAAGTCATCCATTAGATCCCCCATCCTCTCTAGACCTCCATCAAGCTTAACAAAGTCATCCATTAGATCCCCCATCCTCTCTAGACCTCCACCAAGCTTAACAAAGTCATCCATTAGATCCCCCATCCTCTCTAGACCTCCATCAAGCTTAACAAAGTCATCCATTAGATCCCCCATCCTCTCTAGACCTCCACCAAGCTTAACAAAGTCATCCATTAGATCCCCCATCCTCTCTAGACCTCCATCAAGCTTAACAAAGTCATCCATTAGATCCCCCATCCTCTCTAGACCTCCATCAAGCTTAACAAAGTCATCCATTAGATCCCCCATCCTCTCTAGACCTCCATCAAGCTTAACAAAGTCATCCATTAGATCCCCCATCCTCTCTAGACCTCCATCAAGCTTAACAAAGTCATCCATTAGATCCCCCATCCTCTCTAGACCTCCATCAAGCTTAACAAAGTCATCCATTAGATCCCCCATCCTCTCTAGACCTCCATCAAGCTTAACAAAGTCATCCATTAGATCCCCCATCCTCTCTAGACCTCCATCAAGCTTAACAAAGTCATCCATTAGATCCCCCATCCTCTCTAGACCTCCATCAAGCTTAACAAAGTCATCCATTAGATCCCCCATCCTCTCTAGACCTCCATCAAGCTTAACAAAGTCATCCATTAGATCCCCCATCCTCTCTAGACCTCCATCAAGCTTAACAAAGTCATCCATTAGATCCCCCATCCTCTCTAGACCTCCATCAAGCTTAACAAAGTCATCCATTAGATCCCCCATCCTCTCTAGACCTCCATCAAGCTTAACAAAGTCATCCATTAGATCCCCCATCCTCTCTAGACCTCCATCAAGCTTAACAAAGTCATCCATTAGATCCCCCATCCTCTCTAGACCTCCATCAAGCTTAACAAAGTCATCCATTAGATCCCCCATCCTCTCTAGACCTCCATCAAGCTTAACAAAGTCATCCATTAGATCCCCCATCCTCTCTAGACCTCCATCAAGCTTAACAAAGTCATCCATTAGATCCCCCATCCTCTCTAGACCTCCATCAAGCTTAACAAAGTCATCCATTAGATCCCCCATCCTCTCTAGACCTCCATCAAGCTTAACAAAGTCATCCATTAGATCCCCCATCCTCTCTAGACCTCCATCAAGCTTAACAAAGTCATCCATTAGATCCCCCATCCTCTCTAGACCTCCATCAAGCTTAACAAAGTCATCCATTAGATCCCCCATCCTCTCTAGACCTCCATCAAGCTTAACAAAGTCATCCATTAGATCCCCCATCCTCTCTAGACCTCCATCAAGCTTAACAAAGTCATCCATTTGGTCCCCCCCCCTCCTAGACCTCCATCAAGCTTAACAAAGTCATCCATTAGATCCCCCATCCTCTCTAGACCTCCATCAAGCTTAACAAAGTCATCCATTAGATCCCCCATCCTCTCTAGACCTCCATCAAGCTTAACAAAGTCATCATTAGATCCCCATCCTCTCTAGACCTCCATCAAGCTTAACAAAGTCATCCATTAGATCCCCATCCTCTCTAGACCTCCATCAAGCTTAACAAAGTCATCCATTAGATCCCCATCTCTCTAGACCTCCATCAAGCTTAACAAAGTCATCCATTAGATCCCCCATCCTCTCTAGACCTCCATCAAGCTTAACAAAGTCATCCATTAGATCCCCCATCCTCTCTAGACCTCCATCAAGCTTAACAAAGTCATCCATTAGATCCCCCATCCTCTCTAGACCTCCATCAAGCTTAACAAAGTCATCCATTAGATCCCCCATCCTCTCTAGACCTCCATCAAGCTTAACAAAGTCATCCATTAGATCCCCCATCCTCTCTAGACCTCCATCAAGCTTAACAAAGTCATCCATTAGATCCCCCATCCTCTCTAGACCTCCATCAAGCTTAACAAAGTCATCCATTAGATCCCCCATCCTCTCTAGACCTCCATCAAGCTTAACAAAGTCATCCATTAGATCCCCCATCCTCTCTAGACCTCCATCAAGCTTAACAAAGTCATCCATTAGATCCCCCATCCTCTCTAGACCTCCATCAAGCTTAACAAAGTCATCCATTAGATCCCCCATCCTCTCTAGACCTCCATCAAGCTTAACAAAGTCATCCATTAGGTCCCTCATCCTCTCTAGACCTCCATCAAGCTTAACAAAGTCATCCATTAGATCCCCCATCCTCTCTAGACCTCCATCAAGCTTAACAAAGTCATCCATTAGATCCCCCATCCTCTCTAGACCTCCATCAAGCTTAACAAAGTCATCCATTAGATCCCCCATCCTCTCTAGACCTCCATCAAGCTTAACAAAGTCATCCATTAGATCCCCCATCCTCTCTAGACCTCCATCAAGCTTAACAAAGTCATCCATTAGATCCCCCATCCTCTCTAGACCTCCATCAAGCTTAACAAAGTCATCCATTAGATCCCCCATCCTCTCTAGACCTCCATCAAGCTTAACAAAGTCATCCATTAGATCCCCCATCCTCTCTAGACCTCCATCAAGCTTAACACAGTATCCATTAGGTTCGTCATCCTCCCTAGACCTCCATCAAGCTTAACAAAGTCATCCATTAGATCCCCCATCCTCTCTAGACCTCCATCAAGCTTAACAAAGTCATCCATTAGATCCCCATCCTCTCTAGACCTCCATCAAGCTTAACAAAGTCATCCATTAGATCCCCCATCCTCTCTAGACCTCCATCAAGCTTAACAAAGTCATCCATTAGATCCCCAATCCTCTCTAGACCTCCATCAAGCTTAACAAAGTCATCCATTAGATCCCCCATCCTCTCTAGACCTCCATCAAGCTTAACAAAGTCATCCATTAGATCCCCCATCCTCTCTAGACCTCCATCAAGCTTAACAAAGTCATCCATTAGATCCCCCATCCTCTCTAGACCTCCATCAAGCTTAACAAAGTCATCCATTAGATCCCCCATCCTCTCTAGACCTCCATCAAGCTTAACAAAGTCATCCATTAGATCCCCCATCCTCTCTAGACCTCCATCAAGCTTAACAAAGTCATCCATTAGATCCCCATCCTCTCTAGACCTCCATCAAGCTTAACAAAGTCATCCATTAGATCCCCCATCCTCTCTAGACCTCCATCAAGCTTAACAAAGTCATCCATTAGATCCCCATCCTCTCTAGACCTCCATCAAGCTTAACAAAGTCATCCATTAGATCCCCCATCCTCTCTAGACCTCCATCAAGCTTAACAAAGTCATCCATTAGATCCCCCATCCTCTCTAGACCTCCATCAAGCTTAACAAAGTCATCCATTAGATCCCCCATCCTCTCTAGACCTCCATCAAGCTTAACAAAGTCATCCATTAGATCCCCCATCCTCTCTAGACCTCCATCAAGCTTAACAAAGTCATCCATTAGATCCCCCATCCTCTCTAGACCTCCATCAAGCTTAACAAAGTCATCCATTAGATCCCCCATCCTCTCTAGACCTCCATCAAGCTTAACAAAGTCATCCATTAGATCCCCCATCCTCTCTAGACCTCCATCAAGGTTAATAAAACCATCCATTAGATCCCCCATCCTCTCTAGACCTCCATCAAGCTTAACAAAGTCATCCATTAGATCCCCCATCCTCTCTAGACCTCCATCAAGCTTAACAAAATCATCCATTAGATCCCCCATCCTCTCTAGACCTCCATCAAGCTTAACAAAGTCATCCATTAGATCCCCCATCCTCTCTAGACCTCCATCAAGCTTAACAAAGTCATCCATTAGATCCCCCATCCTCTCTAGACCTCCATCAAGCTTAACAAAATTATCCATTAGGTTCGTCATCCTCCCTAGACCTCCATCAAGCTTAACAAAGTCATCCATTAGATCCCCCATCCTCTCTAGACCTCCATCAAGCTTAACAAAGTCATCCATTAGATCCCCCATCCTCTCTAGACCTCCATCAATCTTAACAAAGTCATCCATTAGATCCCCCATCCTCTCTAGACCTCCATCAAGCTAAACAAAGTCATCCATTAGATCCCCAATCCTCTCTAGACCTCCATCAAGCTTAACAAAGTCATCCATTAGATCCCCCATCCTCTCTAGACCTCCATCAAGCTTAACAAAGTCATCCATTAGATCACCCATCCTCTCTAGACCTCCATCAAGCTTAACAAAGTCATCCATTAGATCCCCCATCCTCCCTAGACCTCCATCAAGCTTAACAAATTCATCCATTATATCCCCCATCCTCTCTAGACCTCCACCAAGCTTAACAAAGTCATCCATTAGATCCCCCATCCTCGCTAGACCTCCATCAAGCTTAACAACGTCATCCATTATATCCCCCATCCTCTCTAGACCTCCATCAAGCTTAACAAAGTTATCCATTAGATCCCCCATCCTCTCTAGACCTCCATCAAGCTTAACAAAGTCATCCATTAGATCCCCCATCCTCTCTAGACCTCCACCAAGCTTAACAAAGTCATCCATTCGATCCCCCATCCTCTCTAGACCTCCACCAAGCTTAACAAAGTCATCCATTAGATCCCCCATCCTCGCTAGACCTCCATCAAGCTTAACAAAGTCATCCATTATATCCCCCATCCTCTCTGGACCTCCACCAAGCTTAACAAAGTCATCAATTATATCCCCCATCCTCTCTAGACCTCCATCAAGCTTAACAAAGTCATCCATTAGATCCCCCATCCTCTCTAGACCTCCATCAAGCTTAACAAAGTCATCCATTAGATCCCCCATCCTCTCTAGACCTCCATCAAGCTTAACAAAGTCATCCATTAGATCCCCCATCCTCTCTAGACCTCCATCAAGCTTAACAAAGTCATCCATTAGATCCCCCATCCTCTCTAGACCTCCATCAAGCTTTACAAAGTCATCCATTAGATCCCCCATCCTCTCTAGACCTCCATCAAGCTTAACAAAGTCATCCATTATATCCCCCATCCTCTCTAGACCTCCATCAAGCTTAACAAAGTCATCCATAGATCCCCCATCCTCTCTAGACCTCCATCAAGCTTAACAAAGTCATCCATTAGATCCCCCATCCTCTCTAGACCTCCATCAAAGTCATCCATTAATCCTCGCTAAGCTCCATCAAGCTTAACAAATCATCCATTATATCCTCTGGACCTCAAGCTTAACAAAGTCATCCATTATATCCCCCATCCCTCTCTAGACCTCCATCAAGCTTAACAAAGTCATCCATTAGATCCCCCATCCTCTCTAGACCTCCAAGCTTAACAAAGTCATCCATTAGATCCCCCATCCTCTCTAGACCTCCATCAAGCTTAACAAAGTCATCCATTAGATCCCCCATCCTCTCTAGCCCTCCATCAACCTTAACAAAGTCCACCATAACATCCCCCCTCCTCTCCACACCTCCACCAAGCTTAACAAAGTCATCCATTAGTCATCCATTAGATCCCCCATCCTCTCTAGACCTCCATCAAGCTTAACAAAGTCATCCATTAGATCCCCCATCCTCTCTAGACCTCCATCAAGCTTAACAAAGTCATCCATTAGATCCCCCATCCTCTCTAGACCTCCATCAAGCTTAACAAAGTCATCCATTAGATCCCCCATCCTCTCTAGACCTCCTCAAGCTTAACAAAGTCATCCATTATGTCCCACCTCCTCTCTAGACCTCCATCAAGCTTAACAAGTCATCCATTAGATCCCCCATCCTCTCTAGACCTCCTTCAAGCTTAACACTCCATCAAGCTTAACAAGTCACATCCATTAGATCCCCATCCTCTCTAGACCTCCATCAAGCTTAACAAAGTCATCCATTAGATCCCCCATCCTCTCTAGACCTCCATCAAGCTTAACAAAGTCATCCATTAGAGCCACCATCCTCTCTAGAACTCCATCAAGCTTAACAAAGGCATGCAATAGATCCCCCAGCCTCCCTAGACCTCCATCAAGCTTAACAAAGTCATCCATTAGATCCCCATCCTCTCTAGACCTCCATCAAGCTTAACAAAGTCATCCATTAGATCCCCCATCCTCTCTAGACCTCCATCCTCCATCAAGCTTAACAAAGTCATCCATTAGATCCCCCATCCTCTCTAGACCTCCATCAAGCTTAACAAAGTCATCCATTAGATCCCCCATCCTCTCTAGTCCTCCATCAAGCTTAACAAAGTCATCCATTAGATCCCCCATCCTCTCTAGACCTCCATCAAGCTTAACAAAGTCATCCATTAGATTCCCCATCCTTCCTAGACCTCCATCAAGCTTAACAAAGTCATCCATTAGATCCCCCATCCTCTCTAGACCTCCATCAAGCTTAACAAAGTCATCCATTAGATCCCCCATCCTCTCTAGACCTCCATCAAGCTTAACAAAGTCATCCATTAGATCCCCCATCCTCTCTAGACCTCCATCAAGCTTAACAAAGTCATCCATTAGATCCCCCATCCTCTCTAGACCTCCATCAAGCTTAACAAAGTCATCCATTAGATCCCCCATCCTCTCTAGACCTCCATCAAGCTTAACAAAGTCATCCATTAGATCCCCATCCTCTCTAGACCTCCATCAAGCTTAACAAAGTCATCCATTAGATCCCCCATCCTCTCTAGACCTCCATCAAGCTTAACAAAGTCATCCATTAGATCCCCCATCCTCTCTAGACCCCATCAAGCTTAACAAAGTCATCCATTAGATCCCCCATCCTCTCTAGACCTCCATCAAGCTTAACAAAGTCATCCATTAGATCCCCCATCCTCTCTAGACCTCCATCAAGCTTAACAAAGTCATCCATTAGATCCCCCATCCTCTCTAGACCTCCATCAAGCTTAACAAAGTCATCCATTAGATCCCCCATCCTCTCTAGACCTCCATCAAGCTTAACAAAGTCATCCATTAGATCCCCCATCCTCTCTAGACCTCCATCAAGCTTAACAAAGTCATCCATTAGATCCCCCATCCTCTCTAGACCTCCATCAAGCTTAACAAAGTCATCCATTAGATCCCCCATCCTCTCTAGACCTCCATCAAGCTTAACAAAGTCATCCATTAGATCCCCCATCCTCTCTAGACCTCCATCAAGCTTAACAAAGTCATCCATTTAGATCCCCCATCCTCTCTAGACCTCCATCAAGCTTAACAAAGTCATCCATTAGATCCCCCATCCTCTCTAGACCTCCATCAAGCTTAACAAAGTCATCCATTAGATCCCCCATCCTCTCTAGACCTCCATCAAGCTTAACAAAGTCATCCATTAGATCCCCCATCCTCTCTAGACCTCCATCAAGCTTAACAAAGTCATCCATTAGATCCCCCATCCTCTCTAGACCTCCATCAAGCTTAACAAAGTCATCCATTAGATCCCCCATCCTCTCTAGACCTCCATCAAGCTTAACAAAGTCATCCATTAGATCCCCCATCCTCTCTAGACCTCCATCAAGCTTAACAAAGTCATCCATTAGATCCCCCATCCTCTCTAGACCTCCATCAAGCTTAACAAAGTCATCCATTAGATCCCCCATCCTCTCTAGACCTCCATCAAGCTTAACAAAGTCATCCATTAGATCCCCCATCCTCTCTAGACCTACATCAAGCTTAACAAAGTCATCCATTAGATCCCCCATCCTCTCTAGACCTCCATCAAGCTTAACAAAGTCATCCATTAGATCCCCATCCTCTCTAGACCTCCATCAAGCTTAACAAAGTCATCCATTAGATCCCCCATCCTCTCTAGACCTCCATCAAGCTTAACAAAGTCATCCATTAGATCCCCCATCCTCTCTAGACCTCCATCAAGCTTAACAAAGTCATCCATTAGATCCCCCATCCTCTCTAGACCTCCATCAAGCTTAACAAAGTCATCCATTAGATCCCCCATCCTCTCTAGACCTCCATCAAGCTTAACAAAGTCATCCATTAGATCCCCATCCTCTCTAGACCTCCATCAAGCTTAACAAAGTCATCCATTAGGTTCGTCATCCTCCCTAGACCTCCATCAAGCTTAACAAAGTCATCCATTAGATCCCCCATCCTCTCTAGACCTCCATCAAGCTTAACAAAGTCATCCATTAGATCCCCCATCCTCTCTAGACCTCCATCAAGCTTAACAAAGTCATCCATTAGATCCCCCATCCTCTCTAGACCTCCATCAAGCTTAACAAAGTCATCCATTAGATCCCCCAATCCTCTCTAGACCTCCATCAAGCTTAACAAAGTCATCCATTAGATCCCCCATCCTCTCTAGACCTCCATCAAGCTTAACAAAGTCATCCATTAGATCCCCCATCCTCTCTAGACCTCCATCAAGCTTAACAAAGTCATCCATTAGATCCCCCATCCTCTCTAGACCTCCATCAAGCTTAACAAAGTCATCCATTAGATCCCCCATCCTCTCTAGACCTCCATCAAGCTTAACAAAGTCATCCATTAGATCCCCCATCCTCTCTAGACCTCCATCAAGCTTAACAAAGTCATCCATTAGATCCCCGATCCTCTCTAGACCTCCATCAAGCTTAACAAATTCATCCATTAGATCCCCCATCCTCTCTAGACCTCCATCAAGCTTAACAAAGTCATCCATTAGATCCCCCATCCTCTCTAGACCTCCATCAAGCTTAACAAAGTCATCCATTAGATCCCCCATCCTCCCTAGACCTCCATCAAGCTTAAACAAATCATCCATTAGATCCCCCATCCTCCCTAGACCTCCATCAAGCTTAACAAAGTCATCCATTAGATCCCCCATCCTCTCTAGACCTCCATCAAGCTTAACAAAGTCATCCATTAGATCCCCCATCCTCTCTATACCTCCATCAAGCTTAACAAAGTCAGCCATTAGATCCCCCATCCTCTCTAGACCTCCATCAATCTTAACAAAATTATCCATTAGGTTCGTCATCCTCCCTAGACCTCCATCAAGCTTAACAAAGTCATCCATTAGATCCCCCATCCTCTCTAGACCTCCATCAAGCTTAACAAAGTCATCCATTAGATCCCCCATCCTCTCTAGACCTCCATCAAGCTTAACAAAGTCATCCATTAGATCCCCCATCCTCTCTAGACCTCCATCAAGCTTAACAAAGTCATCCATTAGATCCCCCATCCTCTCTAGACCTCCATCAAGCTTAACAAAGTCATCCATTAGATCCCCCATCCTCTCTAGACCTCCATCAAGCTTAACAAAGTCATCCATTAGATCCCCCATCCTCTCTAGACCTCCATCAAGCTTAACAAAGTCATCCATTAGATCCCCCATCCTCTCTAGACCTCCATCAAGCTTAACAAAGTCATCCATTAGATCCCCCATCCTCTCTAGACCTCCATCAAGCTTAACAAAGTCATCCATTAGATCCCCCATCCTCTCTAGACCTCCATCAAGCTTAACAAAGTCATCCATTAGATCCCCCATCCTCTCTAGACCTCCATCCAGCTTAACAAAGTCATCCATTAGATCCCCCATCCTCTCTAGACCTCCATCAAGCTTAACAAAGTCATCCATTAGATCCCCCATCCTCTCTAGACCTCCATCAAGCTTAACAAAGTCATCCATTAGATCCCCCATCCTCTCTAGACCTCCATCAAGCTTAACAAAGTCATCCATTAGATCCCCCATCCTCTCTAGACCTCCATCAAGCTTAACAAAGTCATCCATTAGATCCCCCATCCTCTCTAGACCTCCATCAAGCTTAACAAAGTCATCCATTAGATCCCCCATCCTCTCTAGACCTCCATCAAGCTTAACAAAGTCATCCATTAGATCCCCCATCCTCTCTAGACCTCCATCAAGCTTAACAAAGTCATCCATTAGATCCCCCATCCTCTCTAGACCTCCATCAAGCTTAACAAAGTCATCCATTAGAACCCCCATCCTCTCTAGACCTCCATCAAGCTTAACAAAGTCATCCATTAGATCCCCCATCCTCTCTAGACCTCCATCAAGCTTAACAAAGTCATCCATTAGATCCCCCATCATCTCTAGACCTCCATCAAGGTTAATAAAACCATCCATTAGATCCCCCATCCTCTCTAGACCTCCATCAAGCTTAACAAAGTCATCCATTAGATCCCCCATCCTCCTTAGACCTCCATCAAGCTTAACAAAGTCATCCATTAGATCCCCCATCCTCTCTAGACCTCCATCAAGCTTAACAAAGTCATCCATTAGATCCCCCATCCTCTCTAGACCTCCATCAAGCTTAACAAAGTCATCCATTTAGATCCCCCATCCTCTCTAGACCCTCCATCAAGCTTAACAAAGTCATCCATTAGATCCCCCATCCTCTCTAGACCTCCATCAAGCTTAACAAAGTCATCCATTAGATCCCCCATCCTCTGTAGACCTCCATCAAGCTTAACAAAGTCATCCATTAGATCCCCCATCATCTCTAGACCTCCATCAAGGTTAACAAAGTCATCCATTAGATCCCCCATCCTCTCTAGACCTCCATCAAGCTTAACAAAGTCATCCATTAGATCCCCCATCCTCTCTAGACCTCCATCAAGCTTAACAAAATCTTCCATTAGATCCCCCATCCTCTCTAGACCTCCATCAAGCTTAACAAAGTCATCCATTAGATCCCCCATCCTCTCTAGACCTCCATCAAGCTTAACAAAGTCATCCATTAGATCCCCCATCCTCTCTAGACCTCCATCAAGCTTAACAAAATTATCCCTTAGGTTCGTCATCCTCCCTAGACATCCATCAAGCTTAACAAAGGCATCCATTAGATCCCCCATCCTCTCTAGACCTCCATCAAGCTTAACAAAGTCATCCATTAGATCCCCCATCCTCTCTAGACCTCCATCAAGCTTAACAAAGTCATCCATTAGATCCCCCATCCTCTCTAGACCTCCATCAAGCTTAACAAAGTCATCCATTAGATCCCCCATCCTCTCTAGACCTCCATCAAGCTTAACAAAGTCATCCATTAGATCCCCCATCCTCTCTAGACCCTCATCAAGCTTAACAAAGTCATCCATTAGATCCCCCATCCTCTCTAGACCTCCATCAAGCTTAACAAAGTCATCCATTAGATCCCATCCTCTCTAGACCTCCATCAAGCTTAACAAAGTCATCCATTAGATCCCCCATCCTCTCTAGACCTCCATCAAGCTTAACAAAGTCATCCATTAGATCCCCGATCCTCTCTAGACCTCCATCAAGCTTAACAAATTCATCCATTAGATCCCCCATCCTCTCTAGACATCCATCAAGGTTAACAAAGTCATCCATTAGATCCCCCATCCTCTCTAGACCTCCATCAAGCTTAACAAAGTCATCCATTAGATCCCCCATCCTCTCTAGACCTCCATCAAGCTTAACAAAGTCATCCATTAGATCCCCCATCCTCTCTCTAGACCTCCATCAAGCTTAACAAAGTCATCCATTAGATCCCCATCCTCTCTAGACCTCCATCAAGCTTAACAAGGTCATACATTAGATCCCCCATCCTCCCTAGACCTCCATCAAGCTTAACAAAGTCATCCATTAGATCCCCCATCCTCTCTAGACCTCCATCAAGCTTAACAAAGTCATCCATTAGGTCCCCCATCCTCTCTAGACCTCCATCAAGCTTAACAAAGTCATCCATTAGATCCCCCATCCTCTCTAGACCTCCATCAAGCTTAACAAAGTCATCCATTAGATCCCCCATCCTCTCTAGACCTCCATCAAGCTTAACAAAGTCATCCATTAGATCCCCCATCCTCTCTAGACCTCCATCAAGCTTAACAAAGTCATCCATTAGATCCCCCATCCTCTCTAGACCTCCATCAAGCTTAACAAAGTCATCCATTAGATCCCCCATCCTCTCTAGACCTCCATCAAGCTTAACAAAGTCATCCATTAGATCCCCCATCCTCTCTAGACCTCCATCAAGCTTAACAAAGTCATCCATTAGATCCCCCATCCTCTCTAGACCTCCATCAAGCTTAACAAAGTCATCCATTAGTTCCCCATCCTCTCTAGACCTCCATCAAGCTTAACAAAGTCATCCATTAGATCCCCCATCCTCTCTAGACCTCCATCAAGCTTAACAAAGTCATCCATTAGATCCCCCATCCTCTCTAGACCTCCATCAAGCTTAACAAAGTCATCCATTAGATCCCCCATCCTCTCTAGACCTCCATCAAGCTTAACAAAGTCATCCATTAGATCCCCCATCCTCTCTAGACCTCCATCAAGCTTAACAAAGTCATCCATTAGATCCCCCATCCTCTCTAGACCTCCATCAAGCTTAACAAAGTCATCCATTAGATCCCCCATCCTCCCTAGACCTCCATCAAGCTTAACAAAGTCATCCATTAGATCCCCCATCCTCTCTAGACCTCCATCAAGCTTAAACAAATCATCCATTAGATCCCCCATCCTCTCTAGACCTCCATCAAGCTTAACAAAGTCATCCATTAGATCCCCCATCCTCTCTAGACCTCCATCAAGCTTAACAAAGTCATCCATTAGATCCCCCATCCTCTCTAGACCTCCATCAAGCTTAACAAAGTCATCCATTAGATCCCCCATCCTCTCTAGACCTCCATCAAGCTTAACAAAGTCATCCATTAGATCCCCCATCCTCTCTAGAACCTCCATCAAGCTTAACAAAGTCATCCATTAGAGCCCCCACCCTCTCTAGACCTCCATCAAGCTTAACAAAAGTCATCCATTAGATCCCCCATCCTCTCTAGACCTCCATCAAGCTTAACAAAGTCATCCATTAGATCCCCCATCCTCTCTAGACCTCCATCAAGCTTAACAAAGTCATCCATTAGATCCCCCATCCTCTCTAGACCTCCATCAAGCTTAACAAAGTCATCCATTAGATCCCCCATCCTCTCTAGACCTCCATCAAGCTTAACAAAGTCATCCATTAGATCCCCCATCCTCTCTAGACCTCCATCAAGCTTAACAAAGTCATCCATTAGATCCCCCATCCTCCCTAGACCTCCATCAAGCTTAAACAAATCATCCATTAGGTCCCCCATCCTCTCTAGACCTCCATCAAGCTTAACAAAGTCATCCATTAGATCCCCCATCCTCTCTAGACCTCCATCAAGCTTAACAAAGTCATCCATTAGATCCCCCATCCTCCCTAGACCTCCATCAAGCTTAACAAAGTCATCCATTAGATCCCCCATCCTCTCTAGACCTCCATCAAGCTTAACAAAGTCATCCATTAGATCCCCCATCCTCTCTAGACCTCCATCAAGCTTAACAAAGTCATCCATTAGATCCCCCATCCTCTCTAGACCTCCATCAAGCTTAACAAAGTCATCCATTAGATCCCCCATCCTCTCTAGACCTCCATCAAGCTTAACAAAGTCATCCATTAGATCCCCCATCCTCTCTAGACCTCCATCAAGCTTAACAAAGTCATCCATTAGATCCCCCATCCTCTCTAGACCTCCATCAAGCTTAACAAAGTCATCCATTAGATCCCCATCCTCTCTAGACCTCCATCAAGCTTAACAAAGTCATCCATTAGATCCCCCATCCTCTCTAGACCTCCATCAAGCTTAACAAAGTCATCCATTAGATCCCCCATCCTCTCTAGACCTCCATCAAGCTTAACAAAGTCATCCATTAGATCCCCATCCTCTCTAGACCTCCATCAAGCTTAACAAAATCATCCATTAGATCCCCCATCCTCTCTAGACCTCCATCAAGCTTAACAAAATCATCCATTAGATCCCCCATCCTCTCTAGACCTCCATCAAGCTTAAAAACAAATCCACTAGATCCCCTTTCAAGATAAATTTGTACATTTTTCGGTAGAACAAATTCCCGGCCGAAGGCCGATTCTTCCAATATTACAGGCTCACTATCGTTCGCCAGGAAAAAATCGACACCTAAATTAGCACGAAAGGTCTTAATATTGGCAATAAATGGGGTGAAAGTTCTTAAAATCACCAAACTAATGGGGCGAATGTCTTAAAATCTCAAAAACTTGTAGCGGATTCGTGACTCATACACTTTGCTCGTGTGACACCGACTATCGTGGAGAATGTATCGGAATCTCAGAAATCAAGTCGTAAATATCTGTTAACCGACGATTATAACTTCTTGCATGACGGAATTTTCTATTGCCGTTTCTGAGAATTGACCCTACCAAGGATAAAGTTGTTGAATAGGTGTACAGTAAGCGGGTAGTGTTTGTTTTGGGGGTTTATATATATATATGTATATATAATATATATATATATATATATATATATATATATATATATATATATATATATATATATATATATTATATCTATCTATCTATCTATATGCTCAGGCCCAATCCCCATTTTGGGGGTAGCCGACTCAAGACAGAGCAAGAACAGGGAAAACACAAAAACAACATAAAACAAAAAATAAACACAGATAAAAAACACAAACTCTCACACATCCAGGTCACCCAGGAGAAGACCCAGAGACCATAGGTTACCAAGGTCGCTCCAGCACTCCCCCGGCCCCTGACCACCAGGAGAGGTTCCGATCTCGGCAGGCAGACATGCAGCGGAGCCAGAGCGACAAGCCCTCCCACCACACTTCCAGGCACACCCTTCATATTAATCGTCTCCCCGGGCCAGGCTCCTGATGGACTATTATCTAGTCCAACTTGCGCCCGACCCCTTACTCCAAATGACCACGTGTTCACTCAACTATTCACAAACATTCTCCATTCACTCCTGTCCACCACCACTTCCCCTGCCTGATCTATAGTCATTCCTCTATCATCCCAAGCCTTTCTTACACAGTCTCTCCATCTCAATGGGGGTCTTCCTGCCCTTCTATCTCCCCTTGTACCTGACTCACATATTCTCTTTGTAAGCCTTTCATCTCCCATTCGTTCAACAGGACCATACCAGCTCAGCACCCTTCTGTCCACTCTGGCTGACAAATGTTCCTGCTGCCCCACTCTCCTACGTATCTCTTCATTTCTCAATCTGTCTCTACGAGTAACTCCACACATACTCCTCAAGCAGCTCATCTCCATCACATCCAGCCCTCTTTTCTCCTTTTTCTTCAGCGCCCATGTCCCAGCCCCATACATCACTGTTGGCACAACAATTCCTTGATACAGTGCACTTTTTACTTTCACTCCGAGATTTCTCGTCTTCCACATACTTCCCTTAGCTCGGAAAACCTTCCTTCCTTCACACACTCTCTGTTTTACCTCCACTTCCATACCTCCACTCCTGCTTATTGTTCCTCCTAGATATTTAAAACACTCTACTTGTTCCAATATTTCCCCATCCAACCTCACATCTAGATTCACCCTATGCTCTCCCCTATTACACAACATTACTTTACTTTTATTGACGTTCACCTTCAGTTTCCTCCTTCCACAAACCACACCAAACTCTTTGACTACCCGCTGCAGTTTCTCATCAGAATCCGCCACCAATGCTGTGTCATCAGCGAACAGCAACTGATTCAACTCCCAATCTCTACCATTCTTTCCTACTAAACCCAATCCTCTTCCCATAGTTCTCCTTTTCACCTCCCTCACCACACCATCCATAAACATATTAAACAGCCATGGTGACATTACACAACCCTGTCGCAAACCTACCTTTACCTCAAACCATTCACTCAACTCACCATTTCCTACTCTCACACATGCTCTGCTCCCTTCATAAAAACTCTTAACTGCTTCTAACAAATTTCCTCCAATTTCATAAATCCTTAACACCTTCCACATTGCTTCACGGTCCACACGATCATATGCTTTTTCCAAGTCCATAAAAGCCCATATATTATATATATATATTATATATATACCGGTATATATATATATATATATCTCTAATAATACTTTTTTTCAGTTTCGTCGCTAGAGCTCCATCAAGCTTTACAAAAAATACCCTCTATACCTCCATCAAGTTTTAACAAAAATACCCCCTAAACCCCATTTCAAGATAAATTTGTAAATTTTTCGGTAGAAGAATGTCCCGGCCGGATGCCGGTTCTTCCAAAATAACAGGCTCACTATCGTTCGCCAGGAACAAAAATTGACACCTACAGTAAATAGCACGAAAGGTCTTAATATTGACAAAGAAATGGGGCGTAAGGTCTTAATATCGACAAGCTAATGAGCCGAACGTCATAAAATCTGAAAACTAATGGGGCTAAAGACGAGGAAGAAGGGGGACCAAAACAACGGCCCATCTCCCCTTAACACTTCTTTCATGACGGAATTCTCTATTACCGTCTCTGAGAATTGTCCCTACCAAGGATACAACGAGATCCCGCATGGTTGAGTTGTTGAGTAGGTGTAAGGGGGTAGTGTTTTTTTTTTTTTTTTTTTTTTTTTTTTTTTTTAATTATGTTCTTAGTTTCATCGCTAGACCTCCATCAAACTTTAAAAAATAGCCCCTAGACTTCCATCAAGCTTAAACAAAAATACCCCCTAGACCCCCTTTCAAGATAAATTTTTAAATTTTTCGGTAGTTAAAATTACAGGCTCGCTATTGTTCGCCAGGAAAAAATCGACACCTAAATGGCACGAAAGGTCTGAATATTGACAGAAAATGGGGTGAAAGGTGTTAATATCGACATTCTAGTGGAACGAACGTCTTAAAATCTCAAAACATATATGTTAAACACGAGGGAGAAGGGGGTCCTGAAAAAGCGACTATCTCCCTCTTAAACGACCAAGAAACGATATGGGTCTTCTCGTTCATCAGGCACCCATTCTCACACTAATTCTATCTATCTATCTATCTATCTATCTATCTATCTATCTATCTATTGCCGGACGCCTTACTCCCCTTAATGAGGGTGGCCATACACAAAAGGCCCCCAAGTGGACCTATCCCCTGTAAGAGGGACAACCCATGCCTGTTTACTGAAGGACTTACAGGATTGACCACTAAATTTAGGACCCGTCTGACCTCTAGGCCCTCTATTTATCTTTTTTGCACTATTTTTCTACAGTGGTGTTCGGCTAGTCCATCCACTAACCTGCTTCACCCTTATGTAAGCAGTACCGATTTGTATCAGGTTTACTCCCCTAGACAGTTTGCCGACCAAGGCTGACGAGTCCCATCCACCCGGATTTGTATAAGGTTGTCTCTCCTAGATGGGTTGCCGACCAAGGCAAACGAGTCTCATCCACCCAATCATACTAATTACATCTCCAAAATGCGTTAGTGTTCTCTACAATTATCTGTTGTGCATATTATATTATGTAACTCTATCCAATACCTATTCTGTTTAGTAGTCAAAAATATGCCCATATACAGATGTGTTTTCATATTCTTAAATGTCCGAAGTATCGTACCTCAGCCACCCTCATCTTGCCAATGAGAATAGCCCCATTAAAGCCATTAATCTGAGTTGGCTACGGCTATCAATGACTTAGATTTATGGTATGCAACTGCATTCGATGCCTGGAATGTGGAGTAGGCATAGAAGCGTCAAAATACAGACTATTTGTTCCTGTTTGGAAGGCTACTCAGTTGTGGCTCCTGCCAGAGTATCTCCATTTATGATGGATGTGTACAGTTTATTGTGGCTATCATTAGACGATTATGTATAGCTTAAGAAGGATCTGTGGGAGTTATGAACGTAACGACTATCTCAATTAACCCTCTAACTTCCATATACCCTTTCTAATCTGAATAAAAATCGTCTAATAATAGCCAGAAAACAGAAAAAAAATGCATAATCGGATCTTGAAAAGTTCAGCACTAGTATTTGTGGAATCCTTTTCACATATAAGATCTGTTCTACCTGGAACAAACTTCCCTCCAAAGTTGTAAATATTTTTTCAGTAGAGCAGTTCAAAAAGAGAGTAGATAGTATTTTGCACACTCTGTAAAGAGTGTAGTGCACTAAACAGTCTCTCTCCTTCCACTTCCAGTACCTCCTCGAAATGGACTGCAACGTCTCCGAGATACTAACTATTCCTTGTAACTCCTTGTATCTCTCTCTCTCTCTCTCTCTCTCTCTCTCTCTCTCTCTCTCTCTCTCTCTCTCTCTCTCTCTCTCTCTCCCTTTTCTCTCTCTCCCTTTTCTCTCTCTCTCAACAGAGTGGGTGAATGGTCGGAGACATGGCAGATGCCTCTAAACTTGGAAAAGTGCAAGGTGATGCATATTGGCCAAGCAAACCCCAATTCACTATTGGGAATGCCTCTGGAAGTGACTGACTTGGAGAAGGATTTGGGCGTTCTGATTAGCAGTAACCTAAAGTTGTCCAAGCATTGCATTGAAGTAGAGAAGAAAGCTCAGAAATTATTGGGCTATATTAAGAGACAATTTAAGTATAAAAATAAGGAAATAGTCCTCACACTTTACAACGCTCTGATACGGCCTCTCCTCAATTCTGGTCTCCAGCACTCAGGAAAGATATAGAGCGACTGGAAAGAGTACAAGCTAGAGCTACAAAGCTTATTCCATCGCTTAGAATAATGAGCTATGAGGACCGGTTGAAAGCTCTTGATCCCTTCCCGTTGGAGACACGCAGAATAAGAGGTCAGCTCATTGAAGCTATTAAAATACTTAATGGGTTTGACAATGTGGATTATAGCAAAATGTTTAGCCTCAATATGAATACAACACGCAACCATGGCTGGAAATTAGAATTGAAAAGGTTCAGCACTAGTATTTGTGGAAACATTTTCACATAATTTTTATAAGATCTGTTCTACCTGGAACAAACTTCCCTCCGAAGTTGTAAATAGTTCTTCAGTAGAGCAGTTCAAAAAGAGAGTAGATAATATTTTGCACACTCTGTAAAGAGTGTAGTGCACTAAACAGTCTCTCTCCTTTCACTTCCAGTATCTCCTCGGAATGAACCGTAAGGTCTCTGAGATACTAACTATTCCTTGTAACTCTCTCTTATCCTGCTCCCCCGTATTAGGCTTCATTTCTCTCCCGGCTCCTTGTAATTATCCCGCCTTCCTTGTTTTCTTCTCCTTTATTATATTGTCCTCTTATTATCTTCTTTATTGTAGTTTCCTCTTATTATCTTCTTTATTGTAGTTTCCTCTTATTATCTTCTTTATTGTAGTTTCCTCTTATTATCTTCTTTATTGTAGTTTCCTCTTATTATCTTCTTTATTGTAGTTTCCTCTTATTATCTTCTTTATTGTAGTTTCCTCTTATTATCTTCTTTATTGTAGTTTCCTCTTATTATCTTCTTTATTGTAGTTTCCTCTTATTATCTTCTTTATTATATTGTCCTCTTATTATCTTCTTTATTGTAGTTTCCTCTTATTATCTTCTTTATTGTAGTTTCCTCTTATTATCTTCTTTATTGTAGTTTCCTCTTATTATCTTCTTTATTGTAGTTTCCTCTTATTATCTTCTTTATTGTAGTTTCCTCTTATTGTCCTCTTATTATCTTCTTTATTGTAGTTTCCTCTTATTCTCTTCTTTATTGTAGTTTCCTCTTATTATCTTCTTTATTATATTGTCCTCTTATTATCTTCTTTATTGTAGTTTCCTCTTATTCTCTTCTTTATTGTAGTTTCCTCATATTACCTTCTTTATAGTTTCCTCTTATTATCTTCTTTATTGTAGTTTCCTCTTATTATCTTCTTTATTGTAGTTTCCTCTTATTCTCTTCTTTATTGTAGTTTCCTCTTATTATCTTCTTTATTATATTGTCCTCTTATTATCTTCTTTATTGTAGTTTCCTCTTATTATCTTCTTTATTGTAGTTTCCTCTTATTATCTTCTTTATTGTAGTTTCCTCTTATTCTCTTCTTTATTGTAGTTTCCTCATATTACCTTCTTTCTTAGTTTCCTCTTATTCTCTTCTTTATTGTAGTTTCCTCTTATTATCTTCTTTATTGTAGTTTCCTCTTATTATCTTCTTTTTTGTAGTTTCCGCTTATCTTCTTTATTGTAGTTTCCTCTTATTATCTTCTTTATTGTAGTTTCCTCTTATTATCTTCTTTATTGTAGTTTCCTCTTATTATCTTTATTGTAGTTTCCTCTTATTATCTTCTTTATTGTAGTTTCCTATTATTCTCTTCTTTATTGTAGTTTCCTCTTATTATCTTCTTTATTGTAGTTTCCTCTTATTCTCTTCTTTATTGTAGTTTCCTCTTATTATCTTTTTTATTGTAGTTTCCTCTTATTATCTTCTTTATTGTAGTTTCCTCTTATTATCTTCTTTATTGTAGTTTCCTCTTATTCTCTTCTTTATTGTAGTTTCCTCTTATCTTTTGTATTGTAGTTTCCTCTTATTCTCTTCTTTATTGTAGTTTCCTCTTATTATCTTCTTTATTTGTAGTTTCCTCTTATTATCTTCTTTATTGTAGTTTCCTCTTATTATCTTCTATATTGGAGTTTCCTCTTATTCTCTTCTTTATTGTAGTTTCCTCTTATTATCTTCTTTATTTGTAGTTTCCTCTTATTATCTTCTTTATTGTAGTTTCCTCTTATTATCTTCTATATTGGAGTTTCCTCTTATTCTCTTCTTTATTGTGGTTTCCTCTTATTATCTTCTTTATTGTAGTTTCCTCTTATTATCTTCTTTATTTGTAGTTTCCTCTTATTATCTTCTTTATTGTAGTTTCCTCTTATTCTCTTCTTTAGTGTAGTTTCCTCTTATTATCTTCTGTATTGTAGTTTGCTCTTATTATCTTCTTTCTTTCAGTTTCTCTCATGTTTTTGTATTTCATTTTGTATTCTGCGTTATTGTATTATTGTATTTTTTTTGTTTTTGCATTTTCTTCATTCCCTTATTCTTCTGTTGTATTTATGTTCCTCCTATTCTCTTCTTCTTTCTTGCTTCCTTTGTGTTTATTACTGTTTTTATCTTCTTTATTATATATTCGCTTATTCCTCTTTATTGCATTTTCTCATGTTATCGTATTTATTTCATTTTCTCTTGTTCTCATATTTTTCTGTATTACATTTTCTCTTTTTCTCTTCGTTATTGCATTTTCTCTTAACCCTCTTTATTGCATTTTCCTCTTATAATTCTATTCTTCTTTATTGTACATTATATTTTAGTTTACTCTCCAGACCTCTATCAAGGTTTTAAGAAATACCCCCAAGATACCCCTTCGAGATAAGTGTGTACATTTTTCGGTAGAAAAGTGTCCTGTCCAAAGACCGGTTCCTCCTAGACTACATATTGGTAAAGAAATCGGGCGAAAAGTATTAAAATCACCAAACTACTGGGGCGAACGTCTTAAAATCTCAAAAAGAATCGGGCTAAACATGAGGGATAAGGGGGGTCCAGAAATAAAATACAAAAGCCTCCCCTTAAACGATATATTTTCCTAATATACTAAACCAATGAAACTGGAGGGGAGAAATAACTACCACGCAACAGAAAACTATAAATATACTATAAATGTATTATAAATATACTGTATATATATATATATATATATATATATATATATATATATACTGTATATATATATATAATATATATATAATATATATATATAATATTATATATATATATATCTATATACTATATATATATATATATATATATATATATATATATGTATATATATATATATATATATATATATATATATATGAGTTACAGACAAAATATTGAGAACGGTTTTAATGGGAGATGGGCGTATTTATTTGAATATTGATTTATCTTTTTTATTTTAATATATATATATATATATATATATATATATATATATATATATATATATATATATATTAGCTTCCTCCCTAGACCTCCATCAAGCTGTAAAAAAAAATAAAAAACGTCCCCTACACCGCACTTCAAGATAAATTTGTCGGTAGAAAAAGGTCCCGACCGAAGGCCGGATACTCTTAAAATTACAGGCTCGCTATCGCTCGCCAGGAAAAATCGACACATAAATGGCACGAAAGGTCTTAATATTGACAAAGAAATGGGGTGTAAATTCTTAAAATCGCCAAACTAATGAGCCAAGCATCTTAAAATCTGAAAACTAATGGGGTAAAACAGGAAGGATAAAGGGAAACGGGAAATACACTACACTATACATATATACATTCCAAACCAAATACACTACACTATACATATATACATTCCAAACCAAATATTTAGAACGGTTTATAATATTCAGGAGTATAATATAATCATTCAAAGGGTCGGGCGAGAAAATAACCAAGATTAATCTTAATAAATAAAGGTCAATGTTTGTCTGTCTGTTTGTCAGTTACCCGACCTTTGTTACTAAACTCCTCCCACAGTTTTGGTGCCAGGTAGGAGTGTGGGGAACTGTTGGAAAGCCCAGGCTTTGGAGATGGTTTTAGGCCAGTTTAGTGGAAATCAGACACTTTTGTTTAATAAAATGTTCGGCAGAACTTATGTAGAATATGGGAGCGAAAAAAATTGGAAAACAAATTGTCGTTTGGGGCAGAAGGAGGCCTCCGATCGAAAAGGTGTATGGAACGACAGTTGTTCGCAGCTCCTCAAAATGGGGGTACGGGCGAGGTCAGATCCAAAATCGGAGGTCATTTAGCGGCCGAAATCGAGATCGCCGTATAATGAGGCACAGGGAGGTCGAGGCCGGTGATTATGGTAGTAGTAGTATTGTGATGATTGTGGTAGTAGTGATTGATGATGGTGATTATGGTAGTAGAATTTAAACCCGGGCAACGCCGGGTACCCCTCCTAGTGGAAAATAAACCGGAAATAATAAAATGCCAAAAATAATAATAAATACATGATAAAAAATACTAATAAAATAAATAATAAAAAAATTTAAATGCAAAAAAATCTATTAAGTCTGAATTGGGAAAAGGGAAATTGGAGAGCGGTAAAATCCATATACAGGGTGTTCAGAAAACATGTGTACAAAATGAAATGGGTGATAGGGAACACAGAATTAAACATTTTGTACTCCATGGAGGTATGTCCTTAAAGGCTTCCTTGCGGTGCTACAGGGTAGACAGTTTCAACGTAATTTCCCTAAATTTGTACCCTAACTTCTCTGTGAGTAATCCGTTTACATACAAACATGGTAATTTAATGTACACAACAGTATGACATAAGACATCTTCGTTCAGTAAACAGTTCTGACTGATGATTAATGATTGTTAATCTTCTCTTCAATTTAATGTTCTTTTGTTTTTGCAGTGTACTGACATTAATAAAGTAATGTTCATACTGTTGTGTACATTAAATTACCATGTTTGTATGTAAACGGATTACTCACAGAGAAGTTAGGGTACAAATTTAGGGAAATTACGTTGAAACTGTCTACCCTGTAGCACCGCAAGGAAGCATTTAAGGACATACCTCCATGGAGTACAAACTGTTTAATTCTGTGTTCCCTATCACCCATTTCATTTTGTACACATGTTTTCTGAACACCCTGTATAATGTTTATTATGTGCAAATCGGAAAATAGGGTAAAAGAAAACGTAAAGAGAGAGAGAGGGTGGGAGGGAGAGAGAGAGAGAGGTAGGGAGGGAGAGAGAGAGAGAGAGAGAGAGAGAGAAGAGAAAAAGAAAAGAGTAGAGTAGATATATATTATAGATATATATAGACATAGATAGATAGAAAGAGGGAGTGAGTGGGTGTGTCCGTATGTATGAGAGAGAGAGAGAGAGATGTATATATATATATATAGAGAGAGAGGGGGGGGGGGTAGAGAGAGCGAAATCAGAAAGTAAGGTAAAAGAAAACGTAAACTCTGACGTCTGAGATTCTTTGCAAAGAAAACGGAAAAGACAAACTCGGGGAAAACAAGGGTAAAGCGAATTATGGAGAGAGAGAGAGAGAGAGAGAGAGAGAGCGAGAGCGAGAGCGAGAGAGAGAAAGCGAGAGAGAGAGAATGCGAGAGAGAGAGGGGGAGGGAGGGAGGGAGGGACATAAAAGAAAGAGAGGGAAGAGAAAGAGTAGAGTAGATATATAGATATATATACATAGAGAGAGAAAGAGAGTGAGTGGGTGTGTCCGTATGTATGAGAGAGAGAGAGAGAGAGAGAGAGAGAGAAGGGGAGGGAGGGAGGGTAATAAGTATGGCTGCAGTTAATGAGAGCATGGGGAACGCAGGTGTGGGAGAGTTACAAGGAATAGTTAGTATCTCAGAGACCTTGCGGTCCATTCCGATGAGATACTGGAAGTGGAAGGATGGAAACTGTTTAGTGCACTACACTCTTTACAGAGTGTGCAAAATACTATCTACTCTCTTCTTGAAATGCTCTACTGAAGATCTGTTTACAACATCGGAAGTTTGTTTCAGGTAGAACAGATCTTATATGTGAACAGGTGTCCACAAATACTAGTGCTGAACCTTTTCAATTCCAATTTCCAGCAATGGTTGCGTGTTGCATTCATATTGAAGCTAAACATTTTGCTATAATCAACATTGTCAAACCCATTAAGTATATTAAAAACTTCAATGAGCTGACCTTGTAATCTGCGTGTCTCCAATGGGAAGAGATCAAGAGCTCTCAACCGGTCCTCATAGCTCATTCCTCTAAGCGATGGAATAAGATTTAAACTTCTACCTTGTACTCTTTCCAGTTGCTCTATATCTTTCCTGAGTGCTGGAGACCAGAATTGAACAGCATACTCCAGGAGAGGCCGTATCAGAGCGTTGTAAAGTGTGAGGATTGTTTCCTTATTTCTATACTTAAATTGCCTCTTAACCCACTGAATCCGAGCTAGTTTAGATTAAATGTACACTGAGAGACCAGCAGATTTGGCCTTTTTTTTAATTTTAAATAGCCTAAATAGGTGAGAAATGACAAATAACACACAAAAAAACACTCGCCTCGGTCTCATTTTGGCGTCCTAAGGGGGGGGGCAGCCTCAGCCATCAGCTGATGCTGGGCGGTCTTCAAGCTTCCCACCCGGCAAGACACAGCTGAGCGCGGCAGCATGGCAGATGTACGATGCGTCCAGTTTTTGAGTGACGGTTATTTACACCACCCGAGCATCATGTGTGCCTTCATAGTTCAGATATTAGCAACATGTATCACATATTGTCATTGTAAGTGAAGTTACAGTGTCATAAGTGCATAGATTCAAGTTTTATAAGTGTCGGGGGAGTGGCAAGCCTCGCGCGAGTCCTGGTTACCATGACGACTGGCAGGCTGGCGGCCATCTTGTTCATGGACTCACGCACGTACACACTGCCAGCTGACTGACACGTGACTTCCCCTTCACTCACTCTCGCTTTTATTATGCCTCTCTCACGTACTTTGTTTATTGATTTTATACTTTACCGTATATTTTATAGTTAAAATATGAGTGCTACACAATGTTTTAGGCACTTTTGACTTAGAAATATGGGTTTTGATGTATTCTTAGTGGGGAGACAGGGGAGGTGGTGGTGAAGGCAGGGGGAGTAGGGGAGGACCAGTGTACACACAAGCCTAAACTTGCTGTGTACGTAGCAACATAAAACACTATCTCGTCTCTTCTTACCCCTACCATGACCTGGCGGAATTTTGAGGAATGCCGTGGGGTCTGGATCATCCTCCTCTTCCTCTTTCCCACTTGGTGGGGAGTCAACTATGTTATGGGAAGCGTTAGGGGAGCGATAAAAATAGTGAGGCGACGAGGTACATCCAACACTCACGATGTAAACAAGGCAACTGGGCCGGGCGGGAGGTGGGAGGCAGCCCAGTCCTTCTATTCCCGCGCTCTCTCTCCCTACTCCCCACCGCGACGGGACTTGGGTATTACCAATTGATAAGTATTGCCACTGTTGGGCAACATCATAAGGTATATCCCATATGAATTTGAACTCTCTAGCTACCATAGGATAAGAATAAATAAGCACAAAAGTGGCGGTGGGATAAGTGGGTAAACTGGCTTTCCCCATCCGCCCTTACTCACCCGCACGGATGGGCTAGGGGGTTGCAGCGTACCGCCACTGTTCGGCAACATCATACAGTAGTTTCCCATACCATCCTCAGGCCTCTAGCTACAATAGGACAAGAGTTAATCATTTTGAAGTAGCAGACGCAACGTATGGGGCGCTGGGGTTTAGCGTTACATACATTGCCGACGCATACGCAGTGGCGCTGGGATCCAGTGGGTTAATATAGCCCAATAATTTCTGAGCTTTCTAGAACACCCCAATCCTTTTCCAAGTCAGTCACTTCCAGAGACATTCCCAATAGTGAATAGCCTGACTTGGGGTTTACTTGGCCGATATGCATCACCTTGCACTTTTCCAAGTTTAGAAACATCTGCCATGTCTCTGACCATTCACCCAGTCTGTTTAGGTCCATCCTGAGTTGTTCAAACCCTTTGGGGTCTTTCACATTCATTCCAAGCTTTATGTCATCTGCAAACTAGGAGATCACACTCAACAGCTCAATATCTATGTCATTGACATATATGATAAACAGAAGTGGGCCAAGGACATATCCCTGTGGAGCTCCAGAAGTGACTGAAGTTCACTCAGAAGAAACACCATTGATTACCACTCGTTGTTGTCTATATCTGTTAGCCAACTTTTTATCCAATTTGTGACCTCTATATTGATACCTAGCGCACTCACTTTTGACATTAGCCTGCAATGAGGCACTTTGTCAAAAGCTTTTTTGAAAATCTAAGTAAAGGATGTCTATGGCTCTACTTTCGTCATACTCACTCATCATTTCATGAAAACATTCTAGCAAATTGGTAGGACATGATCGGTGTCGCCTGAATCCATGTTGGGAATCTGTAATTAAAGTGTGGATTTCTAGGTAGTCAACTATCTTGTCTACTAGTATCCCTTCTAAGAGTTTTACTATGATAGAAGTCAAGCTAATTGGCCGATAATTCTTGGGACACTCGTGATCCCCTTTCTTAAAGATTGGGGTCACATTGGCTATTGGAGAGAGAGAGAGAGAGAGTGTGAGAGATAGATAGATAGAGAGAGAGAGAGAGAGCGAGAGCGAGACAGAGAATGGTGGATACAGATGGGAACGGAGAGAACATGGAAGAAGAAGAAGAGAAACAGAGAATATTAATAAACAGAAAATCAAAGAATAGGAGGAGAGAGAGGCTAAGGAAATATGAGACTATACCCTGATCCAAAGAAGTAGGCCAAAACTCTTGAACACGAAGGGGGGTCACCGTTTTTTTTTTTTATCTTTCTCTCTTTCCCTGGCTTGTATCCATTCTTTTTTGTGTTTTTTTCTATACTCCATCTACTCCCTCTCGGGCATAGGCTGAGAGCCTTTACACTACACCGCTGAACACGGTGAGGCCCGTGAGGTCTTATTCCAGTCTAGGGAGTGAGACATGCGAAGCACCCCGGCTCGAAGCAACTCCATCTCTTAAGTCGCTTCGCCTCCGCGCTTCACCGTCTCAATCCCCCCACACTCGGACCCTCACTCTCAGAACGCCACCTATTGAGCAATTAACTCACTAGGCATTGCCCCCCTGTAACATATTTTGAATATGGGAATATTCATAAAATGCTATTTAATCAGGGAACAATGAGGGTGTTTTTTTTTTGGCATTTCGGTGTGCTGTGGTAATGCACTGATACTAGGTACAGCACAAATTCCATCCCAATAATATCTTCCCATTGACATATTGGGATTCAAACCAGGGTCCATTGGATTACCAGTCCAGTGGGAAGACCACTCTGCCACACCTCCCATATTCAGCCCCATTCAGCCAACTGTTTTAAGACGTTTATCCCCATCCAGGTGTCGATTTCTTCCTGGCCAGCGATAGCGAGCCAGCATTGCATGGAGATATCCGGCTTTGCCGGAGAAATTTTTCTATCGAAAAATGTACAAATTTAGCTTGCTGTTAAAACGAGAATATATATATGCTGGCTCGCTACCGCTCGCCAGGAAAATAGTGACACCTGGATGGGAGAAAACGTCTTAAAACAGTAGGCTGAATGGGGCCGAATGTATACAAGCCAAAGAGAGAGGGAGAGAAAGCGAAAAAAGCGAGGTGGGCCCCCTTAACCTCTATAACTCACATACGACTAGAGTAATCGAGCTAATATATCTACCATTTGGGAAGGGTTGGCCAGGGAATAGGTGTGGAATTTGACAGCCCATTTGCTCTAGCCCTTTTGAAGTTACAGAGGTAAGGGTTCACGATTTCTGGTAGATAAAGAGAGAGAGAGAGAGAGAGAGAGAGAGAGAGAGAGAGAGAGAGAGAGAGGGTGTGTGAAAGTGAGAGAGAGAGCGTGTGTGTGTGTGTGAGAGAGAGAGAGAGAGAGAGAGAGAGAGAGAGAGAGAGAAAGGAGGAGGGAGGAGCAAGCTAATCAACCTCATTCCTTCTTCGCCAAAGCTCCCCTTATCTATTTTTCCTCCTATATTCCTCTTCTTCTCACTCTTTTTTACCTTACTTTGTTTACTCTTATGTTCTTACCTCTTAGTCTTTTCTTCTTCAAATTCTTCTTATATTTCCCTTCTAACCGCACTCGATCTCTTCTTTTTTCTTCTATTTATCTTCTTCTTGTTCTTCTTCTTCTTCTTCTTCTTATTCTTAGTCTATGTCTTCTTCATAATCATCAACATCATCATCTTCTTCTTCTTCTTCTTTTGCTTTGTCTTCTTCATAATCATCAGCATCATTATCTTCTTCTTGTTCTTGTTCTTCTTCTTGTTGTTGTCGTTCTTCTTCTTCTTCATGTTCTTCTTCTTCTTCTTATTCGTCTTCTCCTTTTTCTTCTTCTTCATAATCTTCTTATTATTATTATTTCTGTCTTCTTCTTCTTCTTCTTCTCATTCTTCTTCTTCTTCTTCTTCTTCTTCTTCTTCTTCGGGGAGGTGTGGTAGAGTGGTCATGCCACTGGATTGGTAATCCAATGGACCCGGGTTCAAATCCCGATATGTCAATGGGAAGATATTATTGGGATTGAATTTGTGCTGTACCTAGTATCAGTGCATTACCACAAAGCCCACCGAAATGCCAAAAAAATACCCTCATTGTTCCCTGATTAAATAACACTGTATGAATATTCCCATATTCAAAATATGTTACAGGGGGACAATGCCTAGTGAGTTCACTGCTCAATAGGTGGCGTTCTGAGAGTGAGGGTCTGAGTCTGGAGGGTGAGACGGTGAAGCAATTGAGCGAAGCAACCGGCCGCTTCAGAGATGGAGCTGCTTCGAGCCATGATGGATGCTTCACATGTCTCACTCCCCAGACTGGAACAAGACCTCACGGGCTTCACCGTGTTGAGCGGTGGAATGTACAGGCTCTCAGCCTATGCCCGAGAGGGAGTAGTTTGAATATAGAAAAAAAAAAAATATTTACTTTATTTTGTAGTTGTCTTTTCTCTCACTCGTCTTTCCATTTTCTTCTCTCTCTCTCTCTCTCTCTCTCTCTCTCTCTCTCTCTCTCTCTCTCTCTCTCTCTTTCACTGTCTCTATTAAGAACAATTTTACTTATACAAATGAAAACATTATAGTACGGTTGGTCGCGCTAATAAGTCATGTCTCAGCTGACCGTACGTTTGGCTTGTTCTGTGGTGTATTAATGTCTGTCAGATGTTGAATAGGGTGGGTAAGTGTAGGAATAGGTTTGTATATTCCCCTCGAAATGAATAAATTAAGCTTAGATATTGCTGAAATCAATTATGGATCAAAATATACTTGGTGCCGAGCTATCACTTATTAGCGCGATTGTACCTTTATGTAAAGGCATAGTGAGGCCCCATCTTGAATATGGCGTGCAATTTTGGTCTCCTTATCTGAGCAAGGACATTGAGAACTCGAAGCGGTGCAGCGTAGAGCGACAAAGTTGATTCCGTCACTAAGAAATAAATCTTATCATGAAAGATTAAACAAAAAAAAATGTTTCCACTTAAGAAAAGAAGATTGCGAGGTCAATTAATAGTGTTTCAAGATACTAAAGGGATTTGACAAAATTGATGTAGATTCACTTTTCAAAATAGATAATAGTTCATTAACTCGGGGAAATGGAATGAAATTAAAACCAGGAGGGCGAATCTCGATGTCACAAAGCACTTCTTCACCTACAGTGTGGTCATCGAGTGGAACAAATTGCCAGAGAAAGTGGTACAATGTAAGACAATTGACACATTCAAAAGAAGTCTACACATCCATTTTGAGGAGGTGGGAATAATATAGGTAAAACAAATAAAAAATAAAATAAAATAAAAATAGGTTAACTAACTCACTCACACAATCCTCTCTCTCTCTCATCAGTAGTATATATTTCTCAACTTCGTTCTTTACTATAAATTTCCCAGTAGAAGTTTTTCTCATTCTGCTGGGGACTTGTTTCCCCAACTAAATTTCATGCCGACCAACGGTCGGAGGAAGAGATGGGTGGGGAGAGAGCCTTCTGCTTTGCTATCCTTGCCTTCCACTTTGTAGCAAATTCTATTTTAGCATTAAGTCCGGACTACCTAGTAGGGACCGCAAGGTCTGTGTATATATGTAACTCTATGTAACTCTCCCCCAATCAGCCGTCCACCACTCCACCACCACTCATCTCAAGCACCTCCCTTTGTCTGTCTATAGGGAGGTTACCTTGGCTTGGTTCTGTATCGGCCATGTTGTAGACCACTTTGTATCTATATATGTATTTATTTATGTATCTCTCTATCTATCTATTGCTGTCTGTATCGCTTCTGAAGCACCCTCGTTTGTCTTCTATAGGTAAGACTCAGTTATATTATATTAACTGTCTTCATGGTGTAATGGTTAGAGTGTTTAAGTTCTGTATGTGGTATCCCAGGTTCGAATCCCGGGAGGATCACATGTTTTTTATCAATTTAATTGGGAGGTGTTTGGTGTTGGGAGTGAAGTTAATAAATTAGATTATCCCATTTGTTATCTATATATATATATATATATATATTTATCTATTTGTGTACCTTTCTGTTTATCTCTCTCTCTCTCTCTCTCTCTCTATATATATATATATATATATATATATATATATATATATATATATATATATATATATATATATATATATATATACACTGTATATATATATCTGTTTATTTGTGTATATCTATATCTACTCTGAAGCACCACACTTTGTCTTCTATAGGTACAAGTTATCATCTATGTTTGTTATCCACGTTTTCGACTGACTGGGGACAGAGGTGCATGGGGGCGGTTCGTTCGTGGGCACCCTTTCGGGGATTGCGGCGTCAGGCAATAGATAGATAGATAGATAGATTATATTCTAACTTTCTTTCATGTTTAACCCTTTGAGTACCAGCGACGTGTGTTATCATGTATGCTAGCTATGTTTAGACGATATTATGCAGCTTAGGAAGGATCTGTGGTAGTTAAGAGGGTTGGCTGAGATAGTTTGAAACCTTATTTTTGTGCTAGAGGTCTTTCCTAAGCTGAATAAAGGACGGCTCTGTGGCAGTTAGGAGGGTTGGCTGAGATAGTTTGAAACCTTATTATTTGCTCGAGGTCCTTCCCAAGCTGAATAAAATCGTCTAATAATTGCCTGAATACGATGGAAAGGACGCGACCGGTACAGCATGGGTTAAATTAAGGGCGAACTAAGATTAGGGTTTGGGTTATGGTTGGGTGTGGGTTGGGTTAGAAGAGGGTAGGATTAAGATAGGTCAGGTTAGGTCACTTTAAGGGGGAGGTAGTTGCTTTTTCTGGACCACTTTCTCCCTCACGTTTAGCCCCATTAGTTTTGAGGTTTTAAGATGTTCGCCCCAATAGTTTGTCGATTCTATGACCTTTTGCCCCATTTCGTCGTCAATATTTAGACCTTTCGTGCTATTTAGGTGTCGATTTTTCCCTGGCGAACGATAATGAGCCTGTAATGTTGGAAGAATTTTTCTGCCGAAAAATGTACAAATCAATCTAGAAGGGGGATCTAATGGATGTTTGTTTTTTAATTTGATAGAGATCTAGGGAGGAAACTAGAAAAATAATTAATACATGCAAAAACCGCTCAAAAAGTGAACCAAAAAAGTAAGAGGAGGTTGTTGCTTTTTCTGGACCCCCTTCTCCCTCACGTTTAGCCCCATTGGTTTTGATGTTTTAAGATGTCCGCCCCATTTGTTTGTCGAGACTAAGATCTTTCATTCTTTTTCTTTACCAATATCAAGACCTTTCGTGCCATTTACAGTAGGTGTCGATATTTTCCTGGCGAGCGATGGCGAGCTTGTAATTTAAAAGGAACCGGCCTCTGGCCAGGACTTTTCTACCTAAATATTTACAAATTAATCTAGAAGAGGGATCATGAGGATAATTTATTACTCTTGATCGAGGTATAGGGAGAAAGTAAAACAATAATTAATCAGTAACTAAATAAACTACAGTAATAAACATACCCTACTTTCTTAACCCGTTATGTACCAGTTCCGTCCTTTTCATTGTATGCTAGCTACTAATAGACGATTGTATGCAGCTTAAGAATTAAGCAATTAACAAGCTTCCAACTATCTCAATTTACCTTTTTTACTACCACAGATCCCTCTTAAGCTGCACAAAATCCTGTAAATATAGCTAGTATATAATAAAATAGACGTCGCTGGTACAGAAAGGGTTAACCTATGTTGGTGTGATATAGATTGAACACATCAACATCAAGGGAAGTACAAATCATCGTTTACTTTAAATGGACCGAGCATACTGTAGTAGGTAAAGTATAAATAAGTTGAGGTGATGCTCCCAATCGACGGCCGTGGGTAGTTCACTACTCAAATATTCAACAATAGCTCGGAGCTCCCTGGTCGCTATAAATGGTCGCTGCCAACCGTTCGCTCGCTGGACTAAACGGTCGCTGGCACGGTTCGCTTGTTCCATTAATGAATCAGTGACTGGTTGCCGAGGTATGTGTCTCTACAAATAAGACTCCCTTTGTTTGGTAAAAGGCCCATTCCGGTACGGCGATATTGTTTTCTTTGGGGTTTTTTTCAAGGTTCCTTATAGTATTCATAGACAACCTTTTGTACAGTCGCGCTAATAAGTGATGTCTCGGCACCAAGTATGTCTTAATCAATAATTGGCATCAGCAATATCTAAGCTTCATTTCTTCATATCGAGTGAAATATATAAACATGTTCCTACACTTACCCACCCTATTCAACATCTGGCAGACATTGATACAGCACAGAGCAAGCCAAACATAATGACACCAGGGATATGACTTATTAGCGCGACTGTACGCAACCCAACAGTACACTTGGATGCCATAGTCTCTGGCCCACTCATAAACATTCGTAGACTTCACTATTTCTAAATATGGCAACTAATTATGAATATATTATATACTATACATTAACTGCGACTAATTATGAATATATTATATACTATACATTAACTGCAACTAATTATGAATATATTATATTTTATACATCAACTGCAACTAATTATGAATATATTATATACTATACATTAACTGCAACTAATTATGAATATATTATATTTTATACATCAACTGCGATGCCATGTATACTGTTCTATTTATTGAAACGCAAGTTCTATCCAAAAATCAATCCAGCTAGATATAATTGCATTAAGAATAGCTTAAGGCGGTATTATTCGCTTTGTCTGGACCCCCTTCTCCCTCATGTTTAGCATAATAGTTTTGAGGTTTTAAGCCGTTCATTCCGTTAGTTCGGCGATTTTGAGAACTTTCGCCTCATTTTTTTTTTTTGCCAATATTAAAACCTTTCGTGCCCTTTAGGTGTCGATTTGTTCCTGGCGAGCGATAGCGAGCCTCTAATTTTAAAGGGAACCGGGTTTCGGCCGGGTAATTTTTCTACCGAAAAATGTACACATTTGTCTTGAAAGGGGGTCTAGGTTTTTTTTTTCTAAGCTTGATAGAGGTCTAGCGAGGAAAATACAAAATAAATACATACATAAATACATACATAAATACATACATAAATACATACATAAATACATACATAAATACATACATAAATACTTACATAAATACATACATAAATACATACATACATATATACATAAATACATACATAAATACATACATAAATACATACATAAATACATACATAAATACATACATAAATACATACATAAATACATACATAAATATATACATAAATACATACATAAATACATACATAAATACATACATAAATACATACAAAAATACATACATAAATACATACATAAATACATACATAAATATATACATAAATACATACATAAATATATACATAAATATATACATAAATACATACATAAATATATAATGTACTTCATAAATACATACATAAATATATAATGTACTTCATAAATACATACATAAATATATAATGTACTTCATAAATACATACATAAATATATACATAAATATATACATAAATACATACATAAATATATACATAAATACATACATAAATATATACATAAATACATACATAAAATATATACATAAATACATACATAAAATATACATACATAAAATATATACATAAATACATACATAAAATATACATACATAAAATATATACATAAATACATACATAAATATATACATAAATACATACATAAATATATACATAAATATATAAACCCAAACCCAAGCATTACCCCCTTAAGTAGTCCACGAATTCCTTATGAAATTACCGGCTCGCTAACGCTTGCTAGGAAAAAAATACACCTAAATGGCACGAAAGGTCTAAATATTGACAAAGAAATGGGGCGTAAGTTCTCAAAATCGCCAAACTAATGGAAAGAACGTCAAAAATCTCGAACCTAACATGCTAAACATGAGGGAGAAGGGGGTCTAGAAAAAGCGACTACCTCCCCCTTAATTCTTGATGTTCATTATAATATATTCGTGTTAACCCTTCTAGTATTGGGACGTTATATATAACTTAATGAAGGTTAAGGGGGGTGATCTGTTTTTGTTCTGTCCTTTTCTATCTTTCTCTGGCTTGTATCCATTTGGCCCCATTCAGCCTACTGTTTTAAGACGTTTATCCCCATCCAGGTGTCAACCTTTTACTGGTGAGCGGTAGCGAGCCAGCATATTTTTTATTTTTGTTTGACAGCAGGCTAAATTTGTACATTTTTATCGATAGAAAAATTTCTCCGGCGAAGCCGGATTTCTTCATATAATGCTGGCTCGCTATCGCTCGCCAGGAAGAAATCGACACCTAGATGGGGATAACTGTCTTAAAATAGTTGGCTGAATGGGGCCGAATGGATACAAGCCAGAGAAAGAGAGAAAAGGACAGAAATAAAAAAAATCATTTATGTATCATTTATGTATCGATTTACTATTGTTCTCATATTTGATTATGTTTTAGTTTCCTGCGTAGACCTTCATCAAGCTTATAAAAACACCCGCCCAAGACCTTCCTTCAAATTAAATGTGTACATTTTTCGATAGAAAAATGCTCGTCAGGAAAACATAGATACCTATATGACACGAACAGTCTTAATCTTGACAACAAAATGGGACGAAATGTCTTAAAATCGCCAAACTAATAGGCCGAACGTCTTAGAATCTGAAAACTAATGGGGCTAAACACGAGGAAGAAGGGGGACCTGAAAAACGACCCCTCCTCCCCTTAAGCCCCCTCTCACCACCATTACGTAATTTCCATTGGATTCTGGTTACCATTAGACGATTTCCTTTAGTGTATAATCTACTTGTACGACTTTAAGGGAGCCCAGACGGTATTGTGCAGCATAGTGTACTGGTTCGGCTCAATGGTTTAAGGAGGGGGTTTAGTTTGCTCTCTAAACCTCTATCAAACTTTAAAATAACAACCACAAGACCCCTCTTTGATTATATTTGTACATTTTTCGGTAGAAACATGTCCCGGCCGAAGGGCGATTCCACTGCAAATACAGGCTCGCTATCGCTCGCCAAGAAAAAAATCGAAACCTAAATGGCACGAAAGGTCTTAATATTAGCAATGAAATGGGGCAAAAGGTGTGCAAATCGCCAAACTAATGGGGCGAATGTCTTGAAAGCTCATAACTAATAGGGCTAAATATGAGGGAGGAGGAGGACTCGAAAAAACAACTGCTTCCCCTTAATGGGTAAATACGATCTCAATAAACCCTCTGAATATCATAGGTCCTTCTGAAACTGCATATAATTGTCTAACTCTAACCGGAATGCAAGGTCAAAATTACGTCATGGTGCTGAAGGGGTTAAGGGGACATGGGTCGTGTTTCTGGTCCCCCTTCTACCTCATCTTTAGCCTCATTAGTGTTCAGATTTGATGACGTTCTGCCCCTTAGTTTGGCAATTTTAAGACTTTTCGCCCCATTTATGTGTCAATATTAAGATTGTTCGTATCATTTAGGTGTCAACTTTTTCCTGGAGCGATAGCGAGCCTGTAATTTAAAAG
Source organism: Paralithodes platypus (assembly GCA_032716605.1). NCBI lineage: Eukaryota > Metazoa > Arthropoda > Malacostraca > Decapoda > Lithodidae > Paralithodes > Paralithodes platypus. The sequence continues at coordinate 20,762,872 of CM064538.1, forward strand.
AAACCGGCCTTTGGCCGGGACATTTTTCTATCGAAAAATTTACAAATGTATCTAGAAAGAGGGTCTTAATGGGGTGTTTTGTGCTTAGCTTGATGGAGGTCTTGGGAGGAAACTAAAAGATAAATCATCTCAACCAACCCTTTTAACTACCACAGATCCTTCTTAAGCTGCATAATATCGTCTAAACTAAATACAAATTATACAAATATACATAAATGAGTCAATAAACACGCCCATCCCCCCTTAAGACGGACTTTATACCATCAAAGTTGTATAACCTATTTAATTATTAACTTTAACTCCCGCAGACTCTTTCTAAATTTAATGAAATGCTCTACAAACAAGGGTTACGTAACGACTGATTGCGTAACGGTAACGGTAGAGGGAACGGGTTAAATAGTTTAGTTTTAGATCAAAGAGTTAAAGGGGTAGAATATATTAATTAGTTTGTGTGTATATATATATATATATATATATATATATATATATATATATATATATATATATAATTGCTTAGTTTCCTCCTTAGACCTCCAACAGGCTTAATATATTATCCTAAAGATCCCTATTCGAGATCTTTTTGTACATTTTTCGATAGACAAATTTCTCGGCCGAAGGCCGATTCCTCCTAAAATTAGATGATCGCTATCGCTCGGCATGAAAAAAATTACGTCCTTGTGGTTATATTCTGGCTATATTTAGACGATTTTGTGCAGTTTAACTCTTTAAGTACCAGCTACGTGTGTTATATTTTATTCTAGCTATATTTAGACGATATTATGCAGCTTAGGGGGGATCTGTGGTAGTTAAAAAGGTTGGTTGAGAAAGTTAGAAGCCTGTTTATTGCTAGAGGTCCTTCCTAAGCTGAATACAATCGTCTTATAGTTGCCAGAATAGGATGACAAAATATGTCACTGGTATTGTATGGGTTAAGAAGGGTCTGTGGTGGTAAAAAGGGTTAAGTGAGATGGTTCAAAGCCTGGCTATTTCTGGAGGCCCTTTATAAACTGAATAATATCGTGTAATAGAAGCCATAATAAAGTTAAGAAGACGTCTCCGGTACGGAAGGGGTTAAGGCGGTAGAATATATTTATTAGTTTATGTATATATATATATATATTTAGTATTGTTTAGTTTCCTCCTTAGACCTCCATCAAAGTTATTAAATTATCCTCAAGATCCTCAAGATGTGTACAATCACTTAAGGAACAATATCACCCAGTCTACGCGTTTAAGCCCTTTTTTGTCTTAAATAGAGAGTGATATAAACGTATGTCTTATCCAATATAACTACCCTTGTTCAGTATACCCTCTATAATAGAGAGTGATATAAACGTATGTCTTATCCAATATAACTACCCTTGTTCAGTATACCCTCTATAATAGAGAGTGATATAAACGTATGTCTTATCCAATATAACTACCCTTGTTCAGTATACCCTCTATAATAGAGAGTGATATAAACGTATGTCTTATCCAATATAACTACCCTTGGTTCAGTATACCCTCTATAATAGAGAGTGATATAAACGTATGTCTTATCCAATATAACTACCCTTGTTCAGTATACCCTCTATAATAGAGAGTGATATAAACGTATGTCTCTTCCAATATAACTACCCTTGTTCAGTATACCCTCTATAATTAATAGCCACAATAACCTGGTGTCCTCTGTTGTTGTTCGATCCAACCATCTATTTTATAAATTAACTAATAGCCCCCCAAATAGATTTTATGGCTCGTTTATAATTAAGAGGTGAATCGGT
>CM064538.1:20769737-20812237 GCA_032716605.1 Paralithodes platypus
TCGGCCAGGCAGCTTGGGGAAAAACAACAACAACAACAACGAAATGGGGGGAAAGGTGTTAAAATCGCCAAACTAATGGGCCGAATGTCTCATAATTTCAAACCTATTGGGGCTAAACATTAGGGAGAAGAGGGTCCAGGAAAACGGTCTGCCTGTCCTTAAGGGGAAAATTCCACTAAAGGAATTTTTGTCTAACCTCCTTCTCCCTCATGTTTAGCCCCATTAGTTTTGATACAGTGTGATACAGTGTCTGTCTGTCAGTCAATACTTATATTCCGTCTCAATATTCTGTTTTTGTCGCACTCTTTGTCTGTCTCTCTCCTTTTAACTCTTAACCTACGCTCTCTCTCTCGCTCTCGTACGCTCCCTCCCCCCCCTCTCTCTCTCCCTCTCTCTGTCGTGTGTGTGTGTGTGTGTGTGTGTGTATATACCATGAATGAACAGAATAACATGTCAAAAATATCCACCCAAAAAGGCCCCCCCCTCTCTCTCTCTCTCTCTCTCTGTCGTGTGTGTGTGTGTGTGTGTGTGTGTGTGTGTGTGTGTGTGTGTGTGTGTGTGTGTGCGTGTGTGTGTGTACCATGAATGAACAGAATAGCATGTCAAAAATATCCACCCATAAAGGCCCTCTCCCCCCTCTCTCTCTCTCTCTCTCTGTCGTGTGTGTGTGTGTGTGTGTGTGTGTGTGTGTGTGTGTGTGTGTGTGTGTGTGTGTGTGTGTGTGTGTGTATGTGTGTACCATGAATGAACAGAATAGCATGTCAAAAACATCCACCCATAAAGGCCCCCCCCTCTCTCTCTCTCTCTCTCTGTCGTGTGTGTGTGTGTGTGTGTGTGTGTGTGTGTGTGTGTGTGTGTGTGTGTGTGTGTACCATGAATGAACAGAATAGCATGTCAAAAATATCCACCCATTAAAGCCACCACCCTCTCTCTCTCTCTCTCTCTCTCTCTCTCTCTCTCTCACTGTCCTTGTCTTAAACCCATTTGCAACTACGCTTTTATAATGATTTAAGGCTGAACTGCCTAATAGAGACGGCAAAGTCTGTGTAGTCTGTGTATCTAGGTAACACACATGTGAAAAGAGTTGAACTAAATATAGATATATGAAAAATATTGAGATCCAGTCAAACACCCACCCCAAGGCAAAACAGAGAGGCGGATGGACTTCATCAGGCCACAGCCACCCGCCGTAATCAGTTTTCTGTTATAACTGTGGCAAACTGGCTATCTCTATAATACCTATAACACACACACACACACACACACACACACACACACACACACACACACACACACACACACACACACACACTCACTCACTCACACACACTCACACACTCTCTCTCTCTCCTTAAGTAACCACTCCACCGCTCTTAAGTTCCCCGAAACGACCACTTCCTTTGTATTCGCGGGCGGGGCAGTCACGTATTATGCATGCACAGTTGGCATAATAAGTCATGTCCCACATGTCGTTACGTTTGGCTTGCTCTGTGCTGTATTCATGTCTGCCAGATATTGAATTGGGTGGGTAAGTGCAGGAACATGATTGTATATTTCACTGGATATGAAGAAATGAAGCTTATATGTTGCTGATACCAATTATTGATTAACACATACTTGGTGCCGAGACATGACTTATTTGGCCAACTGTACACTTGGCATATTAAGTAATGTCTCGGTACCAAGTATATTTGGCCAACTGTACACTTGGCATATTAAGTAATGTCTCGGTACCAAGTATATTTTGATCAATAGTTGGTATCAGCCATATCTAAAACTCGATTGATTCGTTTCGAGTGAGATATATAAAACACGTTCCTACACTTACCCAACCTATTCAACATCTGACAGACGTTAATGCAACACACAACGAGCCAAATATAACGACAACTGAGACATGACTTATTAGGGCCACTGTTCAGTCGGCCTAATAAGTGATGTCTCGGCACCAAGTATATTTCGATCAATAATTGGTATCGGCAATATTTACACATGATTTCTTCTTTTTGAGTGAGATATACAAACATGTTCCTATCTTTACCCACCCTATTCAACATCTGACAGACATTAATACAACACACAGCGAGGAAAACGTAATGAGGACGGAGCCATGACTTATTTGGCCAACTGTACTTATGAATGCTTGTGTGCTTGCTTTTTGTGGGCGAACTGTTATATGTGTTCTTCTCCTGTCACCTCATTTTCCTTTCTTGTGTCTCTTGCTGATCCTCCCTACCCCTTGTGGGAGTAAGGGCTGGCAACTAACTGACTGACTGACTGACTATTTTTACTTTCATCAATATAATCTCAGAAGAAGGAATTTATACAGGGAACTGAAGCTCAAAGCTCTAACCTAACCTGGACGCAACCTACATTTACTGTTCTTAAGTGCAAGGGGTCTAGTGTGCAGTAGTGATAATACACACACACACACACACACACACACACACACACACATACACATATACTCACACACACACACATATACACACAAACACACATATACATACACATATACACACACACATACACGCACACACATACACGCACAAACACACACACACATATATATATATATATATATATATATATGTATTAGAGAGAGAGAGAGATAGATACAGAGGGAGGGAGGGATAGATAAAGATATACATATAGATAGATAGATAGATATAGATTGATAAATAGATTATAGATTGATAGATGGAGATAGAGATAGATTGATAGATAGATATATAGAGATGATACTCTTGGACACGAATGCTCTTCATATTGACAAAACAATGAGGCGAAAGGTATTAAAATCGCCAAATTAATGGGGCGAACATCTTAAAATCTCAAAACTAATGGGGCTAAGCATGAGGGAGAAGTGGGGGTCCAGAAAAAACCCTGCTCTTAACCCCTTCAGCACCATGACACCGTTTGACCTTGTATTCTGGCTTAAGGGGAGACTGGCCGTTTGTTTGGTCTATTCATTCATTTATTCATATATTTTTTTTAGTTTCCTCCCTAGACCTCCATCAAGCTTAGAAAAACATCCCTTAGACCCCCTTCAAGATAAATTTGTAAATTTTTCGGTAGACAAATGTCCCGGCCGAAGGCCGATTCCTCTTAAAATTGCAGGCTCGCTATCGCTCGCCAGGAAATAATCGACACCTAAATGGCACGAAAGGTCTTAAAATTGACAACGAAATTGGGCGAAAGGTGTTAAAATCGCCAAATTAATGGGCCGAACGTCTTATAATCTCAAAACTAGTGGGGCTAAACATGAGGGAGAAGTGGGTGTCCAAAAACAACCCTTCCCTTAACCCCTTCAGCACCATGACACCGTTTGACCTTGTATTCTGACTTAATTAACTAGACGATGTTATGCAGTTTAAAGGGGGGATGGACCGGTTTTCTGGACCTCTTTCTCCCTTATGTTTAGTCCCATTAGTTATCAGATGTTAGGATGTTTGCCCCATTAGTTAGTTGATTTTAAGACTTTTCGCCCCATTTCTTCGTCAATATTTAGACCTTTCGTGCTATTTAGGTGTCGACTTTTTCCCTGGCGAACGATAGTGTCCTGGCCTTCGGCTGGGACATTTTTCTACTGAAAAATGTACAAATTTATCTAGAAGGGGGATCTAATGGATGTTTTTTTTTTAAATTTGATGGAGGTCTAGGGAGGAAACTAGAAAAATAATGAATACATGCAAAAATTTCCCAAAAAGTGAATCATCCCTCCTTAAGAGAGACCAATGTAATTCAGAGGGTTTATTGAGATGGTATCGACCAACCAGCCTTCCTCATAACCACTCACAGCAGGAACTCCAACACTCACGTAAGGAGACCATAAAACACCAATCTGCTGATCTCTCTACTATATCTAATTGGGGCAGAGACAACCTTGTTACTTTCAATGCTGCCAAAACCCAATTTCTCCATCTGTCTACTCGTCGCCTCCTTCCAGAACACTATGACCTACTCTTCAACAACACACAAATTAACCCTTCATCTTCTCATAATATTCTTGGTGTCTCTTTTTCTCCTGATCTCTCTTGGACGGATCATAGTACCACTCACACAGCACTTCTAGATAAAGTAGAAAAGAAAGCCTTCCGTCTCATTAACTCACGTCCACTCACCAATTCTCTGCAGTCTATCTCTCTTCGCCGCAATGTTCCATCTCTCCCACTATTCTACCGGTATTACAATGGTCAGTGTTCCTCAGAGCTCTCTCAGTGTATACCACCCCCTCTATGTAGAACACGTAGCACCTGTCTTGCAACACAATCCCACCCCTACTCTGTGCAGCTATCCAACCAAGAGTGAAACGTTATTCTCAATCTTTCTTCTATTCAACAGTTGAGCTCTGGAACTCTCTCCCAGAATCAGTCTTTCCCTCTTCCTATGACTTAAATTACTTCAAACTCCGTGTGTCCAGGCATTATGGCTCGAAAGTCTCTTGATTTTAGCCCAGTCACTCTTTCAATTCTGGGGGAGGCACTCGTTACAGGCAGTTCTGCCTTTTGTCTCCCTCACTCACATAGAAAAAACAAAAACTTTGAACCCTGAAGGTAGATAATAGACTAAAGAAAATCGTCTAATGGTAACCAGAATATGATGAAAATTACGGCATCGGGCTGAAGGGGCTTTGGGCGTAGGTATACTCGCTATTTTTCTGGACCCCCTTCTCCCTCATGTTTAGCATATTAGTTTTGAGATTTTAAGACGTAATTCGTTCCGTTAGTTTGGCGATTTAAAGACCTTTTAACCCCATTTATTTGTCAATATTAAGACTGTTCGTGTCATTTAGGTGTCGATTTTTTCCTGGCGAGCGATAGCGAGCCTGTATTTAGGGAGAACCGGCCTTCGGCCGAGACATTTGTCTATCGAAAAATGTACAAATTATCTTGAAAGGAGGTCTAGAAGGTGTTTGTTGAAGCTTGAAGGAGGTCTAGGGAGGAAACTAAACAAATAAATTAATATATAGATAAATAGACCAAACAAATAACCACTGTCCCCTTAAGGCCACCTCACGTGCAGGAAATTAATGTAATCCTCCCCGCCCGTTTAGCTTCCATTAGCGTATTAGGCGAACGGGCCCAGCTACCGATTAATATGGTAAGCAAACGGCCGTAGCGAACGTTTGGTGGAGCGAGCGAACGGCCCCAGCGAACGTTTGGTGTAGCGAGCGAACGGCCCCAGCGAACATTTACACACACGATTGGTGAATAGCGGTAGAGAAACGGAGGATGATTTTTTTTTTTTTTTTTTTCTATATTCCAAATACTCCCTCTCGGGCATAGGCTGAGAGCCTGTACATTCCACCGCTCAACACGGTGAAGCCCGTGAGGTCTTGTTCCAGTCTGGGGAGTGAGACATGTGAAGCATCCACCATGGCTCGAAGCAGCTCCATCTCTGAAGCGGCTGGTTGCTTCGCTCAAGTGCTTCACCATCTCACCCTCCAGACTCAGACCCTCACTCTCAGAACGCCACCTATTGAGCATTAATCCTTTCAATGCAGGTGACGTCTATTTTATTTTATTCTAACAATATTTAGACGACTTTTAGCTTCTTAGGAAGGATCTGTAGTAGCTAAGATGGTTAATTTAGATGGTTAGCAGCCCTTTTATTGCCAGAGGTCTTTCCTAAACTGAATAATATAATCTAGTAAAACCCAGACTATAATGAAAAGACGTCACCCGTACCGAAAGTGTTAACCCCTTCACCACCAGGACGTAGTTGTCATCATATTCTGGTTACCAGTAGACGATTTTCTGTAGTATATTATCTACCTCTACGACTCCAATGGGTATGTACGATCTCAACAAACCCTCTTAATAACATTGGTCCTTCTTAAACTGCATAAATTCGTCTAATGTTAGCCAGAATCAAAGGTAAAAAGGCGTCATGGTGCTGAAGAAGTTAATGGACCACTTGCGACTTTTGGGTTATAAGGACGTTGGAGCTACAAACATCGGCATTAGCAGATGTACAGTCGACCAAATAAGTGATGGCGCGGCACCAAGTATATTTCGATCAATAATTGGTATCAGCACTATATAAAGTTTAATTCATCGTTTCGAGGGAGATATACAAACATGTTCCTATCTTTACACAGCCTATTCAACATCTGACAGACATTAATACAGTACAGAGCGAGCCGAACGTAATGACAGCTGAGACATGACGCATTTAGCTGAGGTACAAGATAAACCACTTTCCATGTGTGGTTTCACCCTACACTCAGACCAGTTGTATGATTTATAGATTTATAGTCATTCAATCAGTCAATCAAATTAATCAGTCAGCCAAACACACCGTTACATTATTCCCTTGAGGATCATGACGCATTTTAGCCTTTACTCTGGCTCTCATTAGACGACTTTATACAGCTTAGGAAGGATCTGTGGGAATGAAAAGGATAAACACTATTTCAGTTAACCCTCCGAGGTTCACACACCCTTCCTAATCTGAATACAATACAATCGTCTAATAAGAGCCAGAGAACAGAAGAGAAATACGTATCGGATCTTCTAAGGGTTAAGGGGACAGTGGTAATTGTTTGGCGTCTAATTATTTATATATTGATTTCTTAGTTTCCTCGCTAGACCTTCACCAGACTTAAAAAAACACTCCCTAAACACCCTGCAAGAGAGATATATATATATATATATATATATATATATATATATATATATATATATACAATATATATATATATACTGTATATATATATATACAAACAATAAATATAAATAATATCAAATTTATAAATAACACAACTGCACTATGAATAACCCTAATGCTTAAGCGTAAACAAGAATAGTATATGGGGCACAGATCACTTTGGACCGACCTCTCTACGAAATATACTTGAACTTATTGAAACTCTAATATATATATATATTTAGCTCCCAACGCCAAACACCTCCAAATGAAATTATACCAATATTACTCTAAGCTAAATCATCAACACAAAGGATTTAGAGCCGCGCTGATTGAACGTTTGTAGCGACCGATTCACCTCTTAATTATAAACAAGCCTTTGAATGATAGACGGCTGGATCGAACAACAACAGAGGACACCAGGTTGTCGCTATTAAATATTATAGGGCACTTTTATTGGAAGAGACACAAGCTTCTATAATTATAATTAGACCAATACAATGAGCAGATTTTTAGTATGCTTCCTAGACCCCCATCAAGCTTTTAGAAATATCCCCAAGACCCCCATTCAATATATATTTGTACAATTTTTCGGTAGAAAAATGTCTCGGCCAAAGGCCGGTTCCTCTTATATTACAGGCTCGCTATCGCTCGCCAGGATATAATCGACACCTAAATGGCATGAAAGGTCTTAAAATTGACAGAAATTGGGCGAAATGTCTTAAAATTGACAACTAATGGAGCAAACATCTTAAAAGTCTGAAAGCTAATGGGGCTAAACATGAGGGAGAAAGGGATATAAAAAAGCGACCGATTCACCTTTTAATTATAAATGAACCATTGCATAATAGACGGCTGGATCGAACAACAACAGAGGACACCAGGTTGTCGCTGTTAAATATAGAGCGTGTACTGAACAGGAACAGTTTTATTGGAAGAGACAAGCTTCTATAATTAGATCAATACAGGGTTTGCGAGGACATTTTTAGTTTGCTTCCTAGACCTCAATCAAGCTTTAAAGAATATCCCCAAGACTCCCTTACAATATTTATTTGTACATTTTTCGGTAGAAAAAAAGACTCAGCCGAAGACCGATTCTTCTTATAATACAGGCTCACTATCGCTCGCCAGGAAAAAATAGACACCTGAATGGCACGTCAGGTCTTAAAATTGACAGAAATTGGGCGAAATATCTTTAAATTACCAAACTAAGGGGGTGAACGTTTTAAAATCTCAAAACTAATGGGGTTAAACATGAGGTAGAAGGGGGACCAGAAAACAATCTCGATCGAACAACAGAGGAGACCAGACCAGACCAGATGGCTGAAGTAAAGTAGGAAAGAAGAGTAATTGAACAGAGGAAGAACAAGTGAGAAGTGACAAGAACAGTAGGAGACTGAAAGTTCTCGGGCTCAACCAAGTTGCTTCATTGTCACACCAGGTTGTCGCTGTTAAATATAGAGAGTGTACTGAACAGGTGCAGTTTTATTGGAAGAAACATAAGCTTCTATAATTAGACCAATACATGGTTTACGAGGAGATTTTTAGTTTGCTTCCTAGACCACCATCAAGCTTTTAAAATATCCCCAAGACCCCCGTTCAAGTATCACAATAAAATAGATAATTAATCTCTTAAGAAAACATTAACTAATGCAGGTTAACCCCTTCTGTACCGGGGACATCCTTTTAACTTTATCTGGCTACTATTAAACGATTTTATTCAATTTTAAAAGGGCCTCCAGTAATTAACAGGCTTCGAACTATCTGACTTCACCCAATGTACCACCATAGCTCTTTCTTAAATGGCACCAAATCGTCTAAATATAGCTAGAATAAAATGAAAAATACGTCGCCTGTACAGAAGGGGTTAATGGCACTGGTTCAAAGGATGTGTGTTTAACTCTTTGATCTGAAATTAAACTGTTTAAGGGGGACGGGTTTTTTTTCTGGTCCCCTTTCTCCCTCATGTTTAGCCACATTAGTTTTCCGATTTTAAGACGTCCGGTCCATTGGTTTGGCGATTTTAAGACTTTTCACCTCATTTCTTCGTCAATATATGGACTTTTAGGTGTAATTTTTTTCCTGGCAAGCAATAGCGAGGAATTGGCCGTTGGCCGCGGAATTATTCTAACGAAAAATGTACAAATTTATCGGCAAGGTTTTGTTTTGGATAATATATTAGGCTTCATGGAGGTCTAAGGAGGGAACTAAACAATAATGAATATATACCGGTATATATATATATATACCGGTATATATATATATATTTTTTTTCTTTTTCTATGTGATTGATGGAGGCAAAAGGCATAACTGCCTATAGCGAGTGCCTCCCCCATAGTTGAAAGAGTGACAGGGCCAAAATCAAGGGACGTTCGAGCCAAAATGCCTGGACACACGGAGTTTGAAGCAATTTAAGTCATAGGAAGAGGGAAAGACTGATTCTGGGAGAGAGTTCCAGAGCTCAGCTGTTGAGTAGAAGAAAGTTTGAGAGTAACGTTTCACTCTTGGGTTGGAGAGTTGCACAGAGTAGGGGTGGGATTGAGTTGCAAGACGGGTACCACGTGCCCTACGTAAAGGAGGTGGTATGCACTGGGATAGCTCTGAGGAACACTGATTATTATAGTAGCGATAGAATAGCGACAGAGATGCAACATTGCGGAGGAGAGAGAGAGAATTGCAGAGAGTTGGTGAGTGGACGGGAGTTAATGATACGAAAGGCCTTCCTTTCAGCTTTGTCTAGGAGAGTGGTGTGAGAGGAACCTCCCCACACATGTGAACAATACTCAATACAAGGGCACACTATGCCCCTGTACAGAGCAAGAAGCTGTGCAGGGGAAAAGAACCCCCTAAGGCGGTTGAGCACACCCAGCTTCTGGGAGGCTGCCTTAGCAAGACTGGTAATATGGTCCTTCCAAATGAGAGCAGAAGAAAAAGAGACACCAAGAATATTGAGAGAAGATGAAGGGTTGATTTTTTTATTGTTGAAGAATAAGGGATAGTCCGCTGGGAGATCCTGACGGGTAGATAGATGGAGAAATTGGGTTTTGGAAGCATTAAAGTTAACAAGGTTTTCTCTGCCCCAATTGGAAATAGTATTTAGATCAGAATTTAAGAGTTCTATGGCTTCATTACGTTTGTCGTTGAGGGATTGCTGGCTGGGGCGTTCTGAAAAACTAATGGAGTAGTGTAAGGTTGAGTCGTCTGCGTATGAATGGATGGGAATTAAGGTACAGTTAAGGAGATCATTTATAAAAATTAGAAAGAGAATAGGAGATAGGACAGAGCCCTGAGGAACACCGGAGTTTATAGGGTGAGGAAGTGAACAATGGCCGTCCACAACTGCGGCTATGGAACGGCCGGAAAGGAAATTAGAGACAAAGGCACAGATGGAGGGATAGAAACCGAAGGAGGGTAGTTTAGAAATTAAAGATTTATGCCAGACTCTATCGAAGGCTTTCGATATGTCTAGTGCAATAAAAAAAGTCTCACCGAAGTCCCGAAAGGAGGATGACCAAGAGTTAGTAAGATATGAAAGAAGATCACCAGTAGAGCGACCCTTAAGGAAGCCATACTGGCGATCTGAGAGCAGATTATGAGAAGAGAAATGCTTAAGAAATTTGGAAGCAAGAATAGTTTCAAAAACTTTAGAAAGACAAGAGATAAGAGCAATTGGACGATAGTTGGAGGGTTGAGAGCGGTCACCCTTCTTTGGGACAGGTTGAATGTGAGCAAACTTCCAGCATGAAGGGAAGACGTTAGAGGATAGACAGAGACGAAAGAGTTTGCCTAGGCAGGGAGTCAGCACGGAAGCACAGTCTTTGAGAACAACAGGAGAAACACCGTCCGGACCGTACGCCTTATTAGTGTTAAGCCCAGAGAGGGTAGAAACAAAAATAATATTTTCTCAAAAAAAAATCTGAGATTTTACACTAAAGAATTCAATCTTAACTAGCCTAGTTTTTAGGGGGATTTTAGCTCCGTTATATGTCTACGTCTCGTCTCGTATATTAAGCTAGCCTAGTTATAGGGGCTCTAAATCCCATTTTATGTATCCACCGTACATCTTTAGAAGAGATTAGGATATTAGGCATAAGTAAGAGAGAGGAGGGCGGAGAGGGAGGAATAGCACCGGAATCATCCAAGGTGGAGTTTCTTGCAAAAGTTTGAGCGAAGAATTTAGCTTTGTCAGAGGAAGAAGTGATGGTTGTGCCATCAGAGTGGGAAAGGGGAGGGAAAGACGAGGAAGATAAATTGTTGGAGAGGTTTTTGGCTAGATGCCAGAAAGCTTGGGAAGAGGTAGAGTTGGATAGTTCAGTGCATTTATTATTGATGAAAGAGTGTTTGGCAAGTCGAAGAACAGATTTGGCTTGATTCCGGGCAGAAACATATGAAGAATGAGAGTCTTGAGTTTTAAGGCGTCGGTACCGTTTGAATGCTTCCTCTTTATTGCGGACAGCAGTAGAACAGGCGTGAGTAAACCAAGATTTTTAGCATTAGTCTGAGAGAAAGAGAATGGAATGTATGCTTCCATGCCCGATAGGATTACCTCGGTAATACGTTCAGCACTCTCCGAGGGTCCTCGGCCATGGAAGCAGAAATAATTCCATGGGAAATCAAAGAAGTACTGCCGAAGAGCCTCCCAGTCGGCAGCGCCAAACTGCCACAAGCGCCGCCGGCTAGGAGGATCGGGTGGCCGTACTGGAGAGATAGGACAGGTGACAGAGATAAGTTTATGGTCGGAGGAGCCCAAAGGAGAGAAAAGATCGACAGTATAAGAAGAAGGGTTTAGAAGTTAGAAACAGGTCAAGAATGTTGGGCCGATCTCCGATGCGATCCGGGATACGGGTGGGTTGCTGAACTAACTGCTCTAGGTCATTTAGGATAGAAAAGACGTAGGCTTGTTCACCAGGTGGATCAGTAGTGTGAGAGGAGAGCCATTGGCGGTGGTGAACGTTGAAATCTCCTAAGATGGAGATTTCTGAGAAAGGAGAAATGGATAGAATGTGTTCCACTGTAGAGTTTAGATAGTCAAAGAATTTGGGAAAGTTGGTAGAGTTCGGGGAAAGATAGACAGCACAGAAATGTTTAGTAAGAGAATGACAGGAAAGTTTGAGCCATAAAGTTGAGAATTCAGAGGAGTCGAAATCGGGAACACGATATACAAACTAATATACTGTATAATCCTACCCCTTTAACTCTTTGATCTAAAACTAAACTATTTAACCCGTTCCCTCTACCGTTACGCAATCAGTCGTTAGGTAACCTTTATTTGTAGAGCATTTCATTAAATTTAGAAAGAGTCTGGGGGAGTTAAAGTTATTCATTAAATAGGTTATACAACTGTGATCATATAAAGTCCGTTTAAAGGGGGATGGGCGTGTTTATTGCCTCATTTATGTATCTTTTTATCGTTTTTTGTTTTTTTTAGTTTCCTCCCTAGACCTCCATCAAGTAAAAAAAAAAAAAAAAAACGCACACACACACACTCAAGACCCTCCAAGATAAATTCGTATTTTCGATAGAAAAATGTCCCGGCCAAAGACCGGTTTCTTTTAAATTAAAGGCTCGCAATCACTCACCAGGAAAACGTCGACACCTAAATGATACGAACAATCTTAATATTGACAAAGAAATGGAGCGAAAAATCTTAAAATCGCCAAACTAACGGAACGAACGTCTTAAAACCCTTAAACTATTATGCTAAACACGAGGGAGAAGGGGGTCCATAACAACCGAGTAGTACCCCCTTAATATGTAAACTCGGATACCATAGTCTCTAACCCATTGATATAAACTCGTGAACCTCACCTATGTCTAATTACGGAACTATATCTCTGGAGACTAATATATCAACATAATATATACAACTTTCAAAATTATACAGTATATATACTATTTTTTGAAAAGCATGTACAGTCGCGCTAATAAGTGATGACTCGGCACCCATTATGTGTTTTATCAATAATTGGTATCAGCAATATTTACACATGATTTCTTCTTTTTGAGTGAGATATACCAACATGTTCCAACACTTACTCACCCTATTCAACATCTGACAGACATTAATACAGCTGAGACATGACTTATTAGCGCCACCGTACCATCCAAAAATCAATCCAGATAGCTATAATCTGAGAGACTCAGACCAAGAGTGAGAGCAGTGGAAATGAATTACTTAAGGAGTGCGTGCGGAGTTACATGGAGGGATAGACAGACTAATGATTGGTTTTTGGTCTATATATTTATTTATTAATATATTTTTGAGTTTCCTCGCTAGATCTCCATCAAACTTAGAAAAACACCCCCTAGACCCTCTTTCAAGATAATTTTGTAAATTTTTCGGTAGAAAAATGTACCGGCCGAAGGCAGGTTCGCTATCGCTCGCCAGGAAAAAATCGACACCTAAAGGGCACGAAAGGTCTTAATATTGACCAAAAAATGAGGCGAAAGGTTTCACAATCGCCAAACTAACGGAACGAACGTCTTAAAACATCAAAACGAATATGCTAAACATGAGGGAGAAGGGGGTCCAGAAAAAGCGAGTACTACCCCCTTAACAGAGACAAGGGGTGTGAGGAGATTGCCCAACCATCTCCACCTGCCGTGATTCGAACCAGGATCTCTCGGTTAGGAAACGAGCGTGCTACCGACTATACCACAGAAAAAACCCTGGTCAGGTCAGGTCAGGTGAAGGTATTGAGGGAGAAAGCTTTACAACGGCACCTCGTACCTACTTTCAATTTTCCTATTTTCTGAAGTGTAGAGAGGGGAGAAGGGGTGTTGGAGAGAAAGCTGTTGGAGTGGCTTTCTTATGTGTGTTATTAGTCTGTATAAGGGGTGTTGGAGAGAAAGGAAGCTGTTGGAGTGGCTTTGCTATGTATGTTATTAGTCTATATACGTCGTCGAGGTGTCCCCCAACTGGGTGCGAGCATGTGAAACATGCAGGACGTATTACCACACCCACTAAATATCCGCCTAGGCAGGGATCGAACTCAGGTCAAACAGATACACTCGACCGCCGCGGCTCCTGTACTGTTGTATTATTAAGTAACACCCCGATCTTAACATTAATCATCAATTACAAACCCCAATGTACTTGAAAGCAACTGGTCCTCCCGGGATTCGACGGGACACCACACCCAGAACATAAGCATCTAAACCATTACATCACCAACTACATAGTCTATGAATACTATAAGGAGCCTTGAACAAAACAATATCGCCATTGGCATTTAACCAAACAAAGGGAGTCTTATTTGTAGAGACACAATCCTCGGTAACCAGTCACTGATTCATTAATGGAACGAGCGAACAGTGCCAGCGACCGTTTAGTCCAGCGAGCGAACGGCTGGCAGCGACCGTTTTAGCGACCAGGGAGCTCCGAGCTATTGTTGAATATTTGAGTAGTGAACTACCCACGGCCGTCGATCGGGAGCGATCACCCCAACTTATTTTTAGTTTACCTACTACAGTATTTTTTTTCTATGTGGATTAGGGAGACAAAAGGTAAAACTGCCTGTGACGAGTGCCTCCCCGAGAGTTAAAAGAGTGACAGGGCCAAGATCAAGGAACGTGTTAGCCAAAATGTCTGGACACACGGAGTTTGAAACAATTTAAGTCATAGGATGAGGGAAAGTATGCTCGGTTCATTTAAAGTAAACGATGATTTGTACTTCCCTTGCTGTTGAGTTGTTCAATCTACAGTATATCACACCAACATAGGTTAAGGGAGTAGGGTATATTTATTAGTTTATTTAGTTTGTGATTAATTATTGTTTTACTTTCCTCCCTATACCTCCATCAAACTTAATAAACTATCCTCAAGATCCCCTTCAAAATAAATTTGTAAATTTTTTTGGTAGAAAAAAGTTCTGGCCGCAGGCCGGTTCCTCCAAAATTGCAGGCTCGCTATGGCTCGCTAGGAAAATATTAACACATAAATGGCACGAAAGGTCTTGATATTGGTAAAGAAAAAGGATGAAAGATCTTAAAATCGACAAACAAATGGGAAGAACATCTTAAAACCTCAACACTAATGGGGCTAAACGTGAGGGAGAAGGGGATCCAGAAAAAGCAACTATCTCCCTCTTAATCTGACCTAACCTGACCTATCTTAATCCTACCCTACTCTAACCCAACCCAAACCAACCAATTAACCCAAACCCTAATCTTAGTTCGCCCTTTAATTTATCCCATGCTGTACCGGTCGCGTCCTTTTCATCGTATTCTGGCAATTATTAGACGATTTTATTCAGCTTAGGAAGGACCTCTGGCAATAAATAAGGTTTCAAACTATCTCAGCCAACCCTCCTAACTACCACAGAGCCTTCCTTTATTCAGCTTAGGAAGGACCTCTAGCACAAAAAATAAGTTTTCAAACTATCTCAGCCAGCCCTCCCATCTACCACAGAGCCTTCCTTTATTCAGCTCAGGAAGGACCTCTGGCAATAATATAAGGTTTCAAACTATCTCCGCCAACCCTCTTAACTACCACAGAACCTTCCTTTATTCAGCTTAGGAAGGACCTCTGGTAATAATAAGGTTTCAAAGCATCTCAGCCAACCCTCTTATAACTACCACAGCACCTTCCTTTATTCAGCTTAGGAAGAACCTCTGGTAATAATAAGGTTTCAAACTATCTCAGCCAACCCTCTTAACTACCACAGAACCTTCCTTTATTCAGCTTAGGAAGAACCTCTGGTAATAATAAGGTTTCAAACTATCTCAGCCAACCCTCTTAACTACCACAGAACCTTCCTTTATTCAGCTTAGGAAGGACCTCTGGTAATAAGGTTTCAAAGCATCTCAGCCAACCCTCTTAACTACCACAGAACCTTCCTTTATTCAGCTTAGGAAGGAACTCTGGCTAAATAAAAGGTTTCAAAGCATCTCAGCCAACCCTCTTATAACTACCACAGAGCCTTCCTAAGCTGCATAATATCGTCTAAACATAGCTAGCATAAATGATAACACACGTCGCTGGTACTCAAAGGGTTAAACATGAAGGAAAGTTAGAATATAATGAGAGGTAGAGAACGTGGAGGATAGAAAACATAAATTATACCTCGTACCTATAGAAGACAAAGTGTGGTGCTTCAGAGGAGATATAGATATACACAGATAAATAGATAAATATAAAGGTACATAAATAGATAACTATATAGATAACACATGGTATATAATATAACTGACAACTTAGAAGACAAACGAGGGTGATAATTCAGAGAAGATAAATATATAGACATTGATATAGATATTGATATAGAGGAGTGTGTGGTAACCACCGAGGAATATGTCTTCTAAGCGTAGTAGGGAAGGTATACAGTAGGGTAGTGATTGAGAGAGTGAGAGTGAGAACGGAGAAATGGATAGGCGACGAGCAGGGAGGTTTTAGGAAGGGAAGAGGATGTGTAGATCAGATTTTTACCCTGAATTGTGTTGTGGAGAAGTATCTGGAGAAGAAACAAAAGGTGTATGTTGCCTTTATGGACTTGGAGAAGGCCTATGACAGAGTGGATAGAGAAGGTTTGTGGAAAGTACTTAGAATATACGGAGTAGAGGGCAAGTTGCTGAAAGCAGTGAAGAGCATGTATGAGGGTGCAAAGGCGGCAGTACGTGTGGAGAGTGAGCAGAGCGAGTTCTTTGACCTGAATGTTGGTTTGAAACAGGGTGTGTGATGTCCCCGTGTTGTTTACTGTATATATGGATGGAGTTATGAAAGAAATACTATCAAGAGCAGTGGATGTTGGTGTATCGCTGAAAAGGTAGGGAATTGAGTGGAAGCTACCTATACTGCTGTTTTGCGGATGATACAGTTCTGATGAGTGATAATGAATGGGAGTTGCAGGGTCTGGTAAATGAGTTTGGAACAGTGTGCGAAAAACGGAATTTGAAGGTAAATACGGGGAAGAGCAAGGTTATGGTCTTCGAAAGTGGTGAAGTCCACAGAGTGTGAGGTGAAGCTGAACGGTCAGGCTATGGAGATCGTCAACCTCTTTTAAGTATCTGGGCAGTGTGTTGAGTAAAGATGGGACTATGGATGAAGAGGTGCGGGAGAGGGTACAACAGGGAAGAGGGTTGTAGGAACGCTAAAAGCAGTAACAAGAAATAGGGTGGTCATATGGAAGTGAAGAAGTCCTTGCATGACAGTGTGGTAATCCCGACACTGACTTACGGAAGCGAAGCATGGACGTTGGTTGAGAGACTCAGACCAAGAGTGAGAGCAGTGGAAATGAATTACTTAAGGAGTGCGTGCGGAGTTACATGGAGGGATAGACAGACTAATGAGGAAGTAAGAAGAGGTGTGGTGTGGAGGTAGATGTGCTGGAAAGTGTGAAAAGGAACAACTTGAGATGGTTCGGCCATATGGAAAGTATGGAAAGCGAGAGAATGACTAAGAGGGTGTACGAGAGCGAGGTGGAGGGACAGAGGGGGAGAGGTAGACCGAATATGAGGTGGAAGGATGGAGTGAGGAACTACATGAACGAAGGCGGTGCTGGTTGGGGGGAGGGGCGTCGACTGACTGGGGACAGAGGTGCATGGGGGCGGTTCGTTCGTGGCCACCCCTTCGGGGATCACGGCGTCAGGCAATAGATAGATAGATAGATATAGATAATAAGTGGGGTGGTTTACCTAGGATATATAGACATTGATATAGATAATAAGGGGGGTGGCTTACCTAGGATATATAGACATTGATATAGATAATAAGTGGGGTGGTTTACCTAGGATATATAGACATTGATATAGATAATAAGTGGGGTGGTTTACCTAGGATATATAAACATTGATATAGATATAAATAGAAAGGTACATAAATACATATATTGAAACAAAGTGGTCTACAACATGGCCCACACAAAACCAAGCCAAGGTAACCTCCCTATAGACAGACAAAGGGAGGTGCTTGAGATGAGTGGTGGGTGGAGTGGTGGAGGGATGATTGGGGAGAGAGAGAGAGAGAGAGAGAGAGAGAGAGAGAGAGAGAGAGAGAGAGAGAGAGAGAGAGAGAGAGAGAGAGAGAGAGAGAGAGAGAGAGAGAGAGAGAGAGAGAGAGAGAGAGAGAGAGAGAGAGAGAGAGAGAGAGAGAGATAGAGTTACATAGATACACAGACTACACAGACCTTGCGGTCCCTACTAGGTAGTCCGGACTTAATGCTAAAATATAATTTGCTACAAAGTGGAAGGCAAAGATAGCAAAACAAAAGGCTCACTCCCCACCCACCTCTTTCTCCGACCGTTGGTCGGCATAAGATTTAGTTGGGTAAAGAAATCCCCCAGCAGAATGAGAAACAATTCTACTGGGAAATTTATAGTAAAGAACGAAGTTGATAAATATTGTATACTACTGATGCTTAACCTATTTTTTTGTTTTACCTATATTATTCCCACCTCCTCAAAATGGATGTCTAGACTTCTTTTGAATGTGTCAATTGTCTTACATTGTACCACTTTCTCTGGCAATTTGTTCCACTCGTTGACCACACTGTAGGTGAAGAAGTGCTTTGTGACATCGAGATTCGCCCTCCTGGTTTTTAATTTCATTCCATTTCCCCGAGTTAATGAATCATTATCTATTTGGAAAAGTGAATCTACATCAATTTTGTCAAATCCCTTTAGTATCTCGAAACACTCAATTAATTGACCTCGCAATCTTCTTTTCTTAAGTGGAAATTTTTTTTCTTTTAATCTTTCACGATAAGATTTATTTCTTAGTTACGGAATCAACTCTGTCGCTCTACGCTGCACCGACTCGAGTTTCTCAATGTCCTTGCTCAGATAAAGAGATCAAAATTGCACGCCATATTCAAGATGGGGCCTCACTATGCTTTTAAATAAAGGTACTATATAATGTTCTCATTGTATAAGTAAAATTGTTCTTAAGAGAGAGAGAGAGAGAGAGAGAGAGAGAGAGAGAGAGAGAGAGAGAGAGAGAGAAGAAAATGGAAAGACGAGTGAGAGAAAAGAACTAAAAATAAAGTAAAACAAATACAAATTAAATACCAATGAGAGAAGAAGAAAAAGAAGAAGGCGCAGAAGCAAAAGAAAAGGAAGAAGAAGAAGAAAAATAATAATAATAAGAAGATTATGAAGAAGAAAAAGAAGAAGAAGAAGAAGAAGAAGAAGAAGAAGAAGAAGAAGAAGAGGAGGAGGAAGAGGAGAAGAAGAAGACGAATAAGCAGAAAAAGAAGAAGAGGAAGAACAAGAAGAAGAAGAACAAGAAGATGATGATGATGCTGATGATTATGAAGAAGACAAAGAAAAAAAGAAGAAGAAGAAGAAGAAGAAGAAGAAGAAGAAGACGAAGAAGAAGACGAAGAAGAAAAGGAAGAAGACGAAGAAGAAGAAGACGAAATAGAAAAAGAAGAAGAAAAAGAAGAAGATAAATAGAAGAAAAAAGAAGAGATCGAGTGAGGGTAGCAGAAAAATATAAGAAAAATTTGAAGAAGAAAAGACTAAGAGGTAAGACAATAAGAGTAAACAAAAAGAGTAAGGTAAAAAAGAGTGAGAAGAAGAAGAAGAGGAATATAAGAGGAAAAATGGATAAGGGGAGCTTTGGCGAAGAAGGAATGAGGTTGATTAGCTTTCTCCTCTCTCCTCCTTTCTCTCTCTCTCTCACCTCATGCTCTCGCTCGCTCTCTCTCTCTTTCTCTTTTTTTTCTCTCTCTCTCTATCTATCTATCTATTTATCTATCTATCTATCTCTCACTCTCTCTCCCACACCTTCATTTCCCCCTGCTCTCATTAACTGCAGCCATACTTATTACCCTCTCTCTCTCTCTCTCTCTCTCTCTATGTGTGTGATAACCCGGGTTCGAATCCCGGTGGATCATATATACTTTAATTAATTTCATTGGGGGTGTGGTGGTGAGATTAATAAAAATAATATTATTAGTAGGTTTAGGGATATTTCTTCGAGAGGCCGGTCTATATGATCTGTGCCCCATGAATATTCTTTCCTCTCACTTAAACAGTAGGCTACCATAGTGCGGTTGGGAATATGAACATGATTAGATTAATATCCAGTATTCGAGAATGGATAATAAGTCGTAGGCGTGTGCATAAACCTTTAACCGTCCTGGTGGTGTAATGGTTAAGGTGTGCACAAATATGTGTGTGATAACCCGGGTTCGAATCCCGGTGGATCATATATACTTTAATTAATTTCATTGGGGGTGTGGTGGTGAGATTAATAAAAATAATATATATACGGACACACGCACTCACTCTGTCTATGTATCTATCTATGTATCTACTTTTGTCTCTTTTTCGCTCTTTCTTTATGTTTCTACCTCTCCCTCTCTCTCTCTCTCTCTCTCTCTCTCCATAATTCGCTTTACCCTCGTTTTCCCCGAGTTTGTCTTTTCCGTTTTCTGTTCAAAGAATCTCAGACGTCAGTGTTTACGTTTTCTTTGACCTTACTTTCTGATTTGTCTCTCCCCCCCTCTCTCTCTCTTTCTCTTTTTCTCTCTCTCTAATATATGTTTAATATATTTTCAATCTATTTTATATATTTTTAACTTATATTTTTGTAGGAGCATTATGTATTATGTAATTTGTTTAAAATTATTTTATTGTATGAACAGCCATTGTATATTTAATGGACATAATATAATCTGAATCTTAATCTCTCTCTTTCTCTCTCATACATACGGACACACCCACTCACTCTCTCTTTCTATCTATCTCTATATATATCTATATATCTACTCTACTCTTTCTCTTCTCTCTCTTTCTGGCTCTCCCTCCCTCCCTCTCTCTCTCTCTCTTTACGTTTTGTATACCTTATATTCTGATTTGCATATTAAACGGTTATATGGATTTTACCACTCTCCAAATTTCCCCTTTCCCAATTCAGGCGCAATAGATTTCTTTGCATTTTATTAATTTGTATTATTATTATTTTTTTGTTTTATTAGTTTTTATTATTTTATATTTTTTTTTTGTCTTTATTTTTTTTTATTATTTATATATTATATATTAATTTTCATGTTTTGCATTCATTTATTTTCGAGGTATTTTCCATTAATCTTTGTTATTTTCGATGTATTTTCCATTAATCTTTGTTATTTTTGTTTTATTGGCTATTTAACGACCCTACCCTTTGCATGGTATTATACTCCTGAATATTTAAAACTGTTGTAAATATCTTGTCTGGAACTAATACATTTATAGTCCATTTCCTCATGTTTAACCCCATTAGTTATCAGATTGTAAGATGTTCGGCTCATTAGTTTGACGATTTCAAGACTTTATATGCCACTTCTTTGTCAATATTAAGACTTTTCGTGCCATTTAGGTGTTGATATTTTCTGGCGAGGGATAGCGAGCCTGTAATTTCAAGAGCTTCCGGCCTTCGGCTGTGACATTTTCTACCAACAAATGTATACATTTATCTTGCAGGCGGGTGTAGGGGATGTTTTTTTACAGCTTGATGGAGGTCTAGGGAGGAAACTAAAAAATAAATAAATATAAATATACAGTATATATATATATATATATATATATATATATATATATATATATATATATTAAACTAAAATAAAAATATAAATAACTAAGCAAATAAATACGCCCATCTCCCCTTAAAACCGTTCTCAATATTTTGTCTGGAACTCATAAATATATAGTCTATTTATAGTATATTTCCCGTTTTCTGTTGCGTGGTAGTTATTTCTCCCCTCCAGTTTCATTGTTTTAGTATATTAGGAAAATATATCGTTTAAGGGGAGGCTTTTGTATTTTTTTCTGGACCCCCCTTATCCCTCATGTTTAGCCCGATTCGTTTTCAGATTTTAAGACGTTCGGCTCATTAGTTTGGCGAATGTAAGACTTTTCGCCTCATTTCTTTACCAATATTAGTACAGTTAATGCCATTTAGGTGTGTATTTATTCCTGGCGAGCGATAGAGATCCTATAAGTTAGGTCTGACTGTTATGAGAAAGGCCGGGTTATTTCACTACCGAAAAATATACACATTTATCTCGAAGGGGGCATTTCTTTAAGGGGGGATGGTTCACTTTTTGGGTGATTTTTGCATGTATTCATTATTTTCTAGTTTCCTCCCTAGACCTCCATCAAATAAAAAAAACAACATCCATTAGAACCCCCTTCTAGATTAATTTGTACATTTTTCGGTAGAGAAATGTACCGGTCGAAGTCCGGTTCTTCCAACATCACAGGATCACTATCGTTCGCCAGGGAAAAAACCCGACACCTAATAGCACGAAAGGTCTGCATATTGACGAAGAAATAGGGCGAAAGGTCTTAAAATAGACTAACTAATGGGGCAAACATCTTAACATCTGAAAACTAATGGGGCTAAACATGAGGGAGAAAGTGGGCCAGAAAACAGGCCCATGTCCCCTTAAGCTTCATAGAGATCTAGAGAAGAAAGTACAACAAAAAGTAAAGTTAATTCATGCTGACACCGCTTCCCTAAACCCCATTTCAAACTTAACAAAAACGTGAAAAGGATACAAAACGATACCAATAGAGGGTAAGAACAAGGAAGGCGAGATAATTACAGGAATAAATAGATACAGAAAAAAGAACAAGAAAGATGAAGAGAATAGGAGGAAAATACAATAATTGAGAGATAAATAAGGAAGGTGAGATAATAATAGAATACAATACGCATAACATAAAAAAGACAAATAAGAGAATAAGAGAAAATATAAGAAAGAAGATAAGAACAATACTAAGACACGTAGGAAACAAGAGAACATAAGAGAATAAGAGGAAAATACAATATAGAATAATAAGAGAATAAGAGGATAATACAATATAGAATAATAAGAGAATAAGAGGATAATACAATATAGAAAAGACAAACAAGGAAGGTGAGATAATAAATGAATAATAGACACAGAGGAAACAAGAAAGAAGAATAAGACTACAACAAAGAATGAGAAGAAAATATAATAATGAAGATTAAGGGAATAAGATAGAGTACAATAACAAGGAATAAGGGATTAATTAAGTAAAGCACATTAAGAGAAAATGCAATTAAAGAAGGGAATAAGAGGAAATACAAAAAAGAAGAGAATAAGAGGAAAATACAATAAAGAAGGGAATAAGAGGAAATACAATAAAGAAGGGAATAAGAGGAAATACAATAAAGAAGGGAATAAGAGGAACATACAATAAAGAAGGGAATAAGAGGAACATACAATAAAGAAGGGAATAAGAGGCAAATACAATAAAGAAGGGAATAAGAGGAACATACAATAAAAAAGAGAATAAGAGGAAAATACAATAAAGAAGGTAATAAGAGGCAAATACAATAAAGAAGGTAATAAGAGGCAAATACTATAAAGAAGGGAATAAGAGGAACATACAATAAAGAAGGGAATAAGAGGCAAATACAATAAAGAAGGGAATAAGAGGCAAATACAATAAAGGAGGGAATAAGAGGAAAATAGAATAAAGGAGGGAATAAGAGGAAAATAGAATAAAGGAGGGAAAAACCAGGAAGGCGGGATAATTACAAGGAGCCGGGAGAGAAATGAAGCCTAATACGGGAGAGAGAGAGAGAGAGAGAGAGAGAGAGAGAGAGAGAGAGAGAGAGAGAGAGAGAGAGAGAGAGAGAGAAGGAGAGGAGAAACAAGGAGAGGAAAAACAAGAAATGAGAAGAACAATAAAACCAGATTACAAAAAATACAAAATAAAGAATATCGGGCAAGAAATCAGTCACACGAACAAATTGACCGGAGAATATTTATCGGCGTCTGTTATCGGCTAGCGGTAACTTTGAAAGATACGTATGATTCTTTGTGCTTTAATTGACCACTTGCGAGTTTCAGGCTATAAGGAAGTTGGAGTTGTAAACATTGATATAATACAGAAATGCAATAATGATGTAGGTTTCTGATGGATCTAGAAAGTATGATTGATTAATTTGTATGGGTTTATAAATGCACTACAACCGTATTTTAGTTGGTAATTCTGCTAAATATTGATATCTACAACTCCAACTTCCTTATAATCTGAAACTCGCAAGTGGCCAATTGAGCTATGGACAAATTGGAAGTTGGAGCTGAAGACATCGATATTTAGCAGAATTGCCAGCTAAAATATGGTCATAGTACATTCATATACTGTATACATAACACTTAATTCATCATACCTTTTATCCATCAAAACCCACATTAGGATTGCATTTCTCTTTAATATCGATGTTCCCGGCTCCAACTTCCTTATAGCCTGAAACTCGCAAGTGGCCAATTGAGCTATGGACAAATTCTCCCTACCTATGTTAGAGGGTTAATTGAGATAGTGTTTACGTTTATAACTCCCGCAGATCCTTCTTAAGCTGTATATAATCGTCTAATGATAGCCAGAACAAACTGTAAACATGCGGCATAATCCTCAAGGGGTTAAACGGTGATACTCTGGTTAAAGTCACCACCAAGCAGCCTTGCAAACAGGATAAATATTCTGTATTTTGACGTTGCTATGCCTACCCCACATTCCAGGCATTGAATGCAGGTGTATGCTATAAATCCGAGTCATTGATAACCGTAGCATACACAGATTAATGGCTTTAAGGGGAGATGGGTCGCTTTTATAGACCCCCTTCTCCCTCACGCTTAGCCCCATTAGTTTTCAGATTTTAAGATGTTTGGCCCATTAGTTTGTCGATTTAAAGACCTTTCGCCCAATTTCTTTGTCAATATTAAGACCTTTCGTACTTTTTAGGTGTCGATTTATTTCCTGGCGAACGATAGTGAGCCTGTAATTTAGGAGGAACCGGCCTTCGGCTGGGAAAATTTTCTACCGAGAAATGTACAAATTAATCTAGAATCTAATGGGTGTTTTTTGTTAAGTTTGATGTAGGTTTAAGGAGAAAATTACAGTAATAGTAAAAAGATGAATTAATGAGCAAATAAATACGCCCATCCCTCCTTAAATGGTGATACTCTGTGTAGCCTTCAAAACAGGAAAAATAGTCTGTAATTTTGACATTTATATGCCTACCCCACATTCCAGGCATTGAATGCAGTTGTATGCTATAAATCTAAGTCATTGATAACAGTAGCAAACACATTTTAATAGCCTTAACCCGTTCTGTACCAGTGACATCCTTATAATTATATTCTGGCAATGATTAGACGATGTTATTATGGTTAGTAAGGACCTCTAGCAATATTAAGGCTTCAAACTATCTCAAACAACCTTTGTAACTAGAACAAAGCCTTCTTAAGCTGTATAATAGCTTCAAAATATAGCTAGAATACAATATAACACACGTCGCTTGTATTCAATATAACACACGTCGCTTGTATTCAATGGGTTAATGGGGCTGTTCTCAATGGCAAGTGGAGAGTGGCTGAGATACGATATGTCGGACATTTGAGAATGTTTAATCTCCACATCTGTATATGGACATATATTTGACTACCAAACAATATACTAAAGGTATTGGATATAGTTTGATTATAGAGAACACATTTTGGAGATGTAATTAGTGTGAAAATGGGTGCCTGATGAATGAAAAGACCCATATCGTTATGTATATATGGTCGCTTACACTTACTTTGTAACTCAACAAATGTATCCTTGGTAGGGACAATTCTCAGAAACGGTAATAGAAAATTCCGACATGCAAGAAGTTATAATCGTCGGATAACAGATATTTACGACTTGATTTCTGAGATTCCGATACATTCTCCGCGATAGTTGGTGTCCCATAAGGGTAGAAACATGAAAGCATACAGTGAAAAACTAATAAATGGAGAAAGGCAGAGAGAGAGAGAGAGAGAGAGAGAGAGAGAGAGAGAGAGAGAGAGAGAGAAGGGCGGCAGTCAATGCAGAAATCAGGTATTGACCCCCTTTCTTTCCCTCCCTCCTTCTCTCTCTCTCTCTCTCTCTCTCTCTCTCTCTCTCTCTCTCTCTCTCTCTTTCTCTCTCTCGCCCCCCCCCTTCTCTCTCTCTCTCTCTCTCTCTCTCTCTCTCTTAATATGAATACAACACACAACCATGGCTTGAAGTTAGAATTGGAAAGGTTCAGCACTAGCATCTGTGGAAACTTTTCACATATAAGATTTGTTCTACCTGGAACAAACTTTCCTCAGAAGTTGTAAACAGTTCTTCAGTAGAGCAGTTCAAGAAGAGAGTAGATAGTATTTTGCACACTCTGTAATGAGTGTAGTGCACTAAACAGTCTCTCTCCTTCCACTTCCAGTATCTCCTCGGAATGGACTGCATGGTCTTTGAGATACAAACGATTCCTTGTAACTCTCCCTCCCTCCCTCTCTCCCTCTATCTTATTACTTCTCCACTATATTCTGTTTTTCTTCTCTCTCTCTCTCTCTCTCTCTCTCTCTCTCTCTCTCTCTCTCTCTCTCTCTCAAGATATACTTATTCCGTTTTCGCTTAATTTATTCTTCCATGATTCTACCCTTCACTCTCTCACACTCACTCACTCATTCTCTCTCTCTCTCTCTCTCTCTCTCTCTCTCTCATCAAGATATACTTATTCCGTGTTCTCATAATGTACTGTGTGCTTCCATGATAATATTGAGTATGACAATAATCACCAATATCGCCTTGACCAGAAACGCCTGGGAAAGCCTGGCTCGGCATTTTAACCCCAGTATTATATTAAGGGGAGGCAGAGGGTTTTTTCTCGAACCCCTTCTCCCTCATGTTTAGCCCCATTAGTTTTGAGATTTTAAGGCATTCCGACCATGAGTTTGGCTATTTTACCATTTTCGTCCCATTTCCTTGTCAATTTTAAGAACTTTCGTGCCATTTAAATGTCATTTGTTTCCTGGCGAGCGATAGCGAGCCTGACATTAAGAAGAAACCGGCCTTTCGGCGATACATGTTTCTACCGAAAAGTGTACAAATTTGTAACGATAGGGAGCCTTGGGAAGTGTTTTATAAGCTTGATAGACGTCTAGGAAGCAAAAAAATAAAAAATAAAAATAAAAATATATATATATAATTATATATAATATATTTAACTATTACATATACATAAATTACATAAAATAATGACCAATATCGCCTAGACCAGAAACGCCTTGGAGAGCCTGGCTGGCTGGGCATTTTAGCCCCTGTGTTATATTAAGGGGGTAGTGCTTGGTTTTTGGTCTATATATTTATATATTTTATACATTTGTTAATTGAAAACAAGGAAAAGTGGGGATTGGCTCTGAGTATTTAGATATATACAGTAGATAGATATAGATAAATAGATAGATAGATAGATATGGATAAATGTTTTGGTTTCCTCGCTAGACCTCCATCAAGCTTAGTGAAACACCTCCTAGACCCCCTTTCAAGATGAATTTGTACATTTTTCGGTAGAAAAATTTCCCGGCCAAAGGCCGGTTTCTCTTAAATTAGAGGCTTGCTATAGCTCGCCAGGAAAAGATCGACCCATAAAGGGCACGAAAGGTCTTAATATTGACAACAAAATGAGGCGAAAGGTCTCAAAATCGCCAAACTAACGGAACGAACGTCTGAAAACCTCCAAACTAATTTGCTAAACATGAGGGAGAAGGGGGTCCAGAAAAAGCGAGTACTACCCCCTTAAGGCCCAAATTGCCGAAGTTGGGAATGTTCTAACTTGGCTCTTCATGTCATAAATGCTGGGCGCTGATTGGCTCTGGCGGCCACAGCTAGGAGGGCGGTGATTGGTTGTCTGGGTGGGTGTGTATGGGTGCCCTGTTTCTTATTGATGGGTTGGGAAAGGGAGGGAGATAGATAGATAGATAGATAGATAGATAGATAGATAGACAGATAATAGATAGATAGATATAATACTCTATAATATAATTATATTGTAGAGTATTTTATCTATCTATCTATATATATATATATATATATATATATATATATATATATATATATATAGAGAGAGAGAGAGAGAGAGAGAGAGAGAGAGAGAGAGAGAGAGAGAGAGACTGAATAAAATCGATTAATCGCATAAAGTTAACAAGACGTCGCCGGTACAAAAGGTGTTTAAAAGCTAGCGTTTCTACATTAACAGTTTAGTAATAAATAATAAATAATACATAAATAACAGACTGGCACTCACATTATCTGGATATAAACGCTTTGGGTTCCTTAGTCACACCTGTAAGAGAGAACAACAGTTGTTTAAACAAAATAACATACTTTATTAAGGGGGTCACCGGCTTCTTTTTTATTTTTTTATCTTGCTCTCCTTTTCTCTCTCTCCCTGGCTTGTATCCATTCGGACCCATTCAGCCACCTGTTTTAAGACGTTTATCCCCATCCAAGTGTTGATTTCTTCCTGGAGAGCGATAGTGGGCCAGCATTGTATGGAGAAATCCGGCTTCGCCGGAGAAATTTTTCTATCGAAAAATGTAAAAATTTAGCTTGCTGTTAAAACAAAAATATAATATGCTGGCAAGCTACCGCTCGCCAGGAAAATATTGACACCTGGATGGGGGTAAACGTCTTAAAACAGTAGGCTGGATGGGGCCGAATGGTTACAAGCCAAAGAGAGATGGAGACAAAGAGAAATAAAAAACAGAGGTGGGCTCCCTTAATCTCACTCTCAACACCAAACACCACCCAATGAAATTAATGAAAGCATGTGATCCTCCCGGGATTCGAACCTGGGTTACCACATATAGATCTTAAACACTGTAACCATTACACCATCAAGACCGTTAAAGGTTAAGTACATGACTACGATTTTATATCCATTTATCGAATACTGGATATCAATCTAACCTTGTACTCAGACCCACCTTCACACTGAATACTGGATATCAATCTAACCTTGTACTCAGACCCACCTGCACACTGAATACTGGATATCAATCTAACCTTGTACTCAGACCCACCTGCACACTGAATACTGGATATCAATCTAACCTTGTACTCAGACCCACCTGCACACTGAATACTGGATATCAATCTAACCTTGTACTCAGACCCACCTGCACACTGAATACTGGATATCAATCTAACCTTGTACTCAGACCCACCTGCACACTGAATACTGGATATCAATCTAACCTTGTACTCAGACCCACCTGCACACTGAATACTGGATATCAATCTAACCTTGTACTCAGACCCACCTGCACACTGAATACTGGATATCAATCTAACCTTGTACTCAGACCCACCTGCACACTGAATACTGGATATCAATCTAACCTTGTACTCAGACCCACCTGCACACTGAATACTGGATATCAATCTAACCTTGTACTCAGACCCACCTGCACACTGAATACTGGATATCAATCTAACCTTGTACTCAGACCCACCTGCACACTGAATACTGGATATCAATCTAACCTTGTACTCAGACCCACCTGCACACTGAATACTGGATATCAATCTAACCTTGTACTCAGACCCACCTGCACACTGAATACTGGATATCAATCATATGTACGCAGAGCCAACTACACACTGAATACCGGATATCAATCATATGTACGCAGAGCCAACTACACACTGAATACTGGATATCAATCTAACCTTGTACTCAGACCCACCTGCACACTGAATACTGGATATCAATCTAACCTTGTACTCAGACCCACCTGCACACTGAATACTGGATATCAATCTAACCTTGTACTCAGACCCACCTGCACACTGAATACTGGATATCAATCTAACCTTGTACTCAGACCCACCTGCACACTGAATACTGGATATCAATCTAACCTTGTACTCAGACCCACCTGCACACTGAATACTGGATATCAATCTAACCTTGTACTCAGACCCACCTGCACACTGAATAGAAAACAAAAGAAAATGTATACTGGTATATACTGTATATATATGTGTATATATATATATATATATATATATATATATATATATATATATATATATATATATATATATATACAGTATACATAGTTATTCATATAAACATGAATAACTAAATTTACCATACATAAATATAAATTACAATATGCACCACTTCACTATATACAACTCTCATTGTCAATATTTACTAATCTTTACGTCGTCTACAAAAAGATGACGTCACACATTCACGAACCAATCAAAATCAAGTCAAATCTCCTGAACCAATCACAGCATCGGAACTAACATTACGTCATAACCACTAGACCAATGACATGTCAAGGGGAGACGGGCTGGTTTTTTGGTCTATTAATTCATTTATTCATTTATTGCTTTAGTTTTCTCGCTAGACCTCCCTCAAACTTAGAAAAACACCCCCTAGGGGGTCCCCTCAAGATAAATTAACAAATTTGTCGGTAGAAATATGTCCCGGCCGAAGGCAGGTTCCTCTTATAATTACAAGCTCACTTTCGCTCGCCAGGAACAAATCGACACCTAAATGGCAGGAAAGGCCTTAAAATTGACAATGAAATGGGGTGAAAGGTATTAATATCGCCAAACTAATGGACCGAACGTCATAGAATCTGAAAACAAATGGGGCTAAACTCCCCTTAAGTCATAACCTTAAGACCGATCCCATGTTATATATAGATGACGTCACACATTCACCAACCAATCAAAAACGAGTCAAATCTATTGAACCAATCACAGCCTCGACCAATCATGACGTCACAAGCCGAGGAACCAATCACAGGAGGGACTCTATCAATGGCTTAAGGGAGCCCACCTCGTTTTTGTTTGTCTCTCTCCCTCTCTCTTTGGCTTGCATCCATTCGGCCCCATTCAGCCTACTGATTTAAGACGTTTACCCCCATCCAGGTGTCAATAATTTCCTGGTGAGCGGTAGCGAGCCAGCATATATATATATATATATATATATATATATATTTTTTTTTTTTACAGTAAGCTAAATTTGTAAATTTTTCGATGGAATAATTTCTCCGGCGAAGCCTGATTTCTACATACAATGATGGCTCGCTATCGCTCGCTAGGAAAACAATCGATACCTGGATGGGGATAAACATCTTAAAACCGTTGGCTGAATGGGGCCGAATGGATACAAGTCAGAGAAAGAGAGGAAAGGAGAGAAAGAGAAAAAAAAGCCGGTGACCCCCCTTAATAATCGCCTAAATATCTGCTAACTGGACCGACGTTCTCTCTCTCGCCCCACCGTCAATTATGGGATCAATCGTCTCTTTATTACCGGTTATCATGCAAGACGTTCGGCCCATTAGTTTGGCGATTTTACCACCTTTCGCCCATTTCCTTGTAAATTTTAAGACCTTTCGTGCCATTTAGGTGTCGATTTTTTCCTGGCGAGAGATAGCGAGCCTGTATTTTTTAGAAGAACCGGCCTTTGGCCGGGAAATTTTTCTACCGAAAAATTTACAAATTTATCATGAGGGGGGGGGGGGTCTAGTGGATGTTTTTCTAAGTTTGAGGGATTCTAGCGAGGAAACTAAGAATTTATGAATGAATGAATTTAGAAAGAAATACTATCAAGAGCAGTGGATGTTGGTGTATCGCTGAAAAGGGAGGGAATTGAGTGGAAGCTACCTATACTGCTGTTTGCGGATGATACAGTTCTGATGAGTGATAATGAATGGGAGTTGCAGGGTCTGGTAAATGAGTTTGGAACAGTGTGCGAAAAACGGAATTTGAAGGTAAATACGGGGAAGAGCAAGGTTATGGTCTTCGAAAGGGGTGAAGTCACAGAGTGTGAGGTGAAGCTGAACGGTCAGGCTATGGAGATCGTCAACTCTTTTAAGTATCTGGGCAGTGTGTTGAGTAAAGATGGGACTATGGATGAAGAGGTGCGGGAGAGGGTACAACAGGGGAAGAGGGTTGTAGGAACGCTAAAAGCAGTAACAAGAAATAGGGTGGTCAGTATGGAAGTGAAGAAGTCCTTGCATGACAGTGTGGTAATCCCGACACTGACTTACGGAAGCGAAGCATGGACGTTGGTTGAGAGACTCAGACCAAGAGTGAGAGCAGTGGAAATGAATTACTTAAGGAGTGCGTGCGGAGTTACATGGAGGGATAGACAGACTAATGAGGAAGTAAGAAGGAGGTGTGGTGTGGAGGTAGATGTGCTGGAAAGTGTGAAAAGGAACAACTTGAGATGGTTCGGCCATATGGAACGTATGGAAAGCGAGAGAATGACTAAGAGGTGTACGAGGTGGAGGGACAGAGGGGGAGAGGTAGACCGAATATGAGGTGGAAGGATGGAGTGAGGAAGTACATGAACGAAGGCGGTGCTGGTTGGGGGGAGGGGCGTCGACTGACTGGGGACAGAGGTGCATGGGGGCGGTTCGTTCGTGGCCACCCCTTCGGGGATCACGGCGTCAGGCGATAGATAGATTAATTTATAGGCTAAAAAAGCAGTCAGTGTCCCCTTCATAATCGCCTAAATATCTGCTAACTGGACCGCTCTTTCTCTCTCTCTCGCCCCACCGTCAATTATGGGATCAATCGTCTCTTTATTACCGGTTACCATTACATGCTCTAAGGTCGTTTATACATGAGGGGACAGTGGCCGTTTGTTGGGTCTATTAATTCATTTATTCATATATTGTTTTAGTTTCCTCGCTGGACCTTCATCAAGCTTAGAAAACCACCTCCTAGACCCCCCTTCAAGATAAATTTGTAAATTTTTCGGTAGAAAAATGTCACGGCCAAAGGCCGATTCCTCCTAGAATTACAGGCTCGCTATCGCTCGCCAGGAAAAAATCGACACCTAAATGGCACGAAGGGTCATAATATTGAGAAAGAAATGGGGTGAAAGGTCATACAATCCCCAAACTAATGGAACCAACGTCTTAAAATCTCAAAACTAGTGGGGCTAAACATTAGGGAGAAGGGGGTCCAGAAAAACGGTCTGTCTGCCCTTAAGTTAGTGATCGCTCCTACACAACAAGGCATTTATGTACTGTTTATAATGTTTTAAGAGGGGTCACCGGCTTTTTTTTTTAATCTCTCTTTCATTTTCTCTCTTTCCTTGGCTTGTATCCATTCGGCCCCATTCAGCCAACTATTTTAAGACGTTTATCCCCATCCAGGTGTCGATTTCTTCCTGGCGAGCGATAGCGAGCCAGCATTGTATAAATCCGGCTTCGTCGGAAATATTTTTCTATTGAAAAATTTACAAATTTAGCTTGCTGTCAAAACAAATATATATATATGCTGGCTCGCTACCGCTCGCCAGGAAAATATTGACACCTGGATGGGGGTAAACTTAAAACAGTAGGCTGAATGGGGCCGAATGGATACAAGCCAAAGACAGAGGGAGAGAAAGCAGATTCACATGTAACTAATAATTAATACAATTAAAATGACCCATTATAAACTTTATGTCTCGTTTTTGGTTTTATTGGGTAATTTTAAGGGAGCCCAGACGGTATTGTGCAGCATAATTTACTGGTTCGGCTCAATGGTTTAAGGAAGGGGTTTAGTTTGCTCTCTAAACCTCTATCAAGCTTTAAAAAAACACCCACAAGGCCCCCTTCGATATTAATTTGTACATTTTTCTACCGAAAAATGTCCTGGCCGAAGGCCGATTCCTCTTCAAATACAGGCTCGCTATCGCTCGTCAAGAAAACATCGACACCTAAATGGCACGAAAGGTCTTAATATTGACAAGAAAATGGGGCAAAAGGTCTGAAAATCGCCAAACTAATGAGGCGAACGTCTTGAAATCTCATAACTAATAGGGCTAAACATGAGGGAGGAGGAGGACTCGAAAAAACAACTTCCACCCCTGAAGTGTGTTTGTTTTTGTTTATTATAATGTGTTGCTAGTTTCCTCCCTAGAACTCCGTCAAGCTAAAAACAAGCTAACAAAGTAAAATAAAATAAATAAATAAAATACCCACACGACCCAGACGACCCATTCGTGATGAATTTGCGCACTTTTCGGTAAAACAAATGCAGGTGCCTCCCAAATCGCAGACTTTATCGTTAGCCAGGAAAACAAAAGTTATGCCTAAAGGATACGACAGGTCTTAAACTCGCATAGCTAATGGGGCGATCGTCTTAAGGGGAGAGCGTCTGTTTGTTTGGTTTATTAATTCATTTATTGATATATTATTTTAGTTTCCTCCCTAGACTTCCATCAAGCTTAGAACCCCCCCCCCCCCCTAGACCCCCTTTCACGATAGATTTGTACAATTTTCAGTAGAAAAAGATTCCGGCCAAAGGCCGATTCCTCCTAAAATTACAGGCTCGCTATCGCTCGCCAGGAAAAAAATACACACCTAAATGGCACGAAAGGTTCTAATATTGACGAAGAAATGGGGTGAAAGGTCATAAAAACTCCAAACTAATGGAAGCAACGTCTTAAAATCTCAAAACTAGTGGGGCTAAACATTAGGGAGAAGGGGTTCCAGAAAAACGGTCTGTCTCCCTTTAAAATCTCAAAACTAATGGGGCTAGACATGAGGGAGATGGGGGTACAGAGAACCCCTCTCAATGTGTGTTAGGGAAGGGACCTTGCTATATTTCTCTCTTTTTCTGGGGGTGTTTTCTGGCTTGTATCCATTCTGCCCCATTCAGCCTACTGTTTTAAGACTCTTATCCCCATCCAGGTGTCGATTCTATCTTGGCGAGCGGTAGCAAGCCAGCATTTTATTTTATTTTAAATTTTTGATAGGAGGCTAAATCTGTACATTTTTCGATAGAAAAATGTCTCCGGCGAAGCCGGACAAAATCGACACGTGGATGAGGATAAAAGTCTTACAACAGTAGGCTGAATGGGGCATAATGGACACAACCCAGAGAAAAATAGAGAAAAATAGCAGGTGACCCCCCTTAGTAATAGCTTACACAGTGTGTTTCTATGTGTGTGCTGGAGTGTTTTAATAGCAGGTGACCCCCCTTAGTAATAGCTTACACAGTGTGTTTCTATGTGTGTGCTGGAGTGTTTTAATAGCAGGTGACCCCCCTTAGTAATAGCAGGTGACCCCCCTTAGTAATAGCTTACACAGTGTGTTTCTATGTGTGCTGGAGTGTTTTAATAGCAGGTGACCCCCCTTAGTAATAGCAGGTGACCCCCCTTAGTAATAGCTTACACAGTGTGTTTCTATGTGTGTGCTGGAGTGTTTTAATAGCAGGTGACTCCCCTTAGTAATAGCTTACACAGTGTGTTTCTATGTGTGTGCTGGAGTGTTTTAATAGCAGGTGACCCCCTTAGTAATAGCAGGTGACCCCCCTTAGTAATAGCTTACACAGTGTGTTTCTATGTGTGTGCTGGAGTGTTTTAATAGCAGGTGACCCCCCTTAGTAATAGCTTACACAGTGTGTTTCTATGTGTGCTGGAGTGTTTTAATAGCAGGTGACCCCCTTAATAAATAGTTTAAACAGTGTGTTTCTAGATGTGTGCTGGAGTGTTTTAATGTTTAATTTCTTGCTCCCTTCATAGCAAATGCAGCTGGATTCCCTTCATGCAATATAACGGATGCTCTCTCTCTCTCTGTCTGTCTGTCTGTCTGTCTGTCTGTCTATCTATCTATCTATCTCTCACCCCTCTCTCTCTCTATCTCTCTCTCTCTCTCTCTCTCTCTCTCTCTCTCTCTCTCTCTCTATCTATCTATCTATCTATCTATCTATCTCTCTTTCTGTCTCTCTCTATCTATCTATCTATCTATCTATCTATCCATCTCTCCACTCTCTCTCTCTCTCTTTCTCTCTCTCTCTCTCTCTGTTACTTAATTACACGGAAGGAAGGGAAAGAAAGGAAGCAATATGAAAGATGGAGGAGGTACAAATGAAAAAAAAGAGAATGATGAAGAAAACAAAGGAAATAACAACAATGCGAAGAAAGCGAGAATATGAAGAATACAAAATATTATATTATACCAAATTAACAATACGAAAGATAAACACAAATATTGACTAGGAAATATAATAACAATATATGGAAACACGAGGGAATTAATATTAATGAAATCAATACAGGATTAAAAATATAAAAGAAATGTAATGATGAAATACTAAAGCTAAAGAAGGCACAGAGAAGGAGAAATATAAAAAGAAAGGAGGGGGAGGAGGGGGAGGGGAGGAGGAGGAGGAGGGGAAGAAGGAAGAGGAGGAGGAGGGGAAGGAGGAGGAGGAAGAGGAGGAGGAATACAAAGGAATACAAAGGAGAACAAACTGCAACAGACCTATTGGTCCTTACGGGGCAGTTTGGATATCTAAAACTACTAATCTACTGACTACGAGGTAGAGAAAAGGATAGCAAAGAAGAAGGCTCCTCCCCACCCACCACTCCCTCCAGCTAATGCTGGCATGGAAACAGATAGGAAAAATACCATGCAGTATTGAAAAACTGACACGGAAATTCGAACAGGACAGGGAGAAAAAAGAAGTTGATTTGTAATCTAAGCTAACTCTATTTACTACAATTCTGAAAGGGAAACAGATGTATGAAAATCAATATACATTGCGGTATGCGTTGACATTTCGTTTGCGCGTTATTCTGAAAGAAACTGTGTTAATCGGGGTTATTTGGTTTGCTAAGTGTTTATCCAAATGGTTCTTGAATGTTTCGACAGTATTACAGTTTACAATGTTCGAGGTAAGTCCTTTCCAAATATTCACAACACGGTTGAAGAAGAAATGCTTCGCCTCGTGAGAATGAAAACGCTTGCCTATAATCTTATAACCATTGTTTCTCGTGTTTGCTTGATTGATCGTAAATAATTCGCTTACATTTAGGTTGCTGAATCCCTTGAAGATTTTGAACACCTCTATTAGGTCACCTCTCATTCTGCGCTTTGTTAAGCTAAACAAATTTAGTTCTTTTAAGCGCTCTTCGTACGGTTTATTACGCAATCTAGGTATCATTTTAGTGACTCTGCGTTGCACCCTTTCAAGTTTACTTATGTCCTTTTGGTAGTACGGTGACCAGAATTGCACGCAGTATTCGAGATGGGGACGCACCAATGAGTTGAATAGAGTAAGTATGATTTTTTCTGATTTGAATTTGAATGTTCTGCCGATGAAACCCACCAATTTATTAGCAGTTTTTATTACCTCTGTACACTGTTTACTCGGCTTCAGGTCACTTGATATTATAACTCCCAGATCCTTTTCATTATTTGTATTTGATAGTTGAATGTTGTTCATTGAGTAATCTTTTTTAGCGTTGTTACTACCGATGTGTAATACTTTGCATTTTTCTATGTTGAATTTCATTTGCCATTTTTCTGCCCAGTTTTCTAAAGTGTCTAGGTCACCTTGTAGTTTTTTGCCAATGTACTGTTGAGGTTACTTTATTAGTAATTTTTGTATCGTCAGCAAATTTCGAAATTTTGCATTCTATTCCTTCGTCTAAGTCGTTTATGTAAATTATAAAAAGAATAGGACCTAATACCGAACCCTGGGGAACGCCACTATTTACTTTGCACCAATCCGATTCTTCACCATTTATTACAACTCGTTGTTTACGGTCTGAGAGCCAATTTTCGAGCCATTTCAGAGTTTTTTCCTGTTATGCCATGAGCTTTTATTTTGTCAATTAGTCTCTTGTGGGGTACGGTATCGAAAGCTTTCTGAAAATCGAGATATATTATATCAACTGCTCTATCCTTATCATATGATTTGTAAACATCATTGAAGAAGTCGAGTAAGTTTGTTAAGCATGAACGTTTATTTCTAAAACCGTGCTGAGAATCTTTTATTAAATTATTTTCTTCCAAATGTTTTACTATTTTGTCCCTTATAATGGTTTCCATTAATTTGCCCGTTACCGATGTTAAGCTAATTGGTCGATAATTGCCGGGAGAGGACTTATTTCCTTTTTTGTATATGGGTGTCACGTTAGCTAGTTTACATTCGTTTGGAACTATCCCAACATTCAATGATTTGTTGAACAGATTTGCGAGTGGGTTTAATAATTCGTGTTTTGCTTCTTTTAGGATCCTTGGGGATATTTTATCAGGGCCTGGGGTTTTATTAACTTTCAAATTGTTGATTGCGAACAGGATATCGTCTTCATAAATCGTAAAGTTTTCGAGCTCAGTGCCATTTGTTTGATTCGTAGGGGGTAGGTCAGCTACCGGTAGTAGGCTATCCTCCGACGTGAAGACTGATGCAAAATAGTTATTTAGGATATTCGCCATTTGTACTTTGTTATCTGTATGATCTCCATTTTCCGCAACAAGTGGGCCTATTGTTGAAGTTACCGTTTTTCTGTTTCTTATATAGCTGTAAAATTCTTTCGGATTGGACTTGCTGGAGCTGGCAATATGAAGTTCCAGATTCTTCTTACTTACTTTGATGAGATTTTTGGTTGTTCGACGCAGTCTATCGTGTTCTAATTTATCGCTATTATTCTGAGTTGCCTTATATTTTTGGTATGCCTGCTTTTTTACTAAGAGGATGTTTTTTATTTCATTATTCCACCATTTTGGCTTATATTTGCCTGCTGGGCGCCGGTTTCGTAGAGGGATGCTTGTATTTATTGCTTTGTTTAGGTTATTAGATAATATGTTCCATAATCGATTTACATCATGAGTTTCGGTCATTTCACTCCAGTCAGTATTGGCAAGATGCCTTCTAAGTTTGTTAAAGTCGGCCCTTCGATAATCTGGTACTTTTTCCGTGCTCACGTTTTCTTTGTCATTATTTACTTTAATGTTAAAGGACACTATCCTATGGTCACTAGAGCTAAATTCCGGTCCGATTTTAACGCTATTTACCAGTCTTTCATTTGTCGTTAGAATAATATCCAGAATGTTATTTCCCCTCGTTGGGTGTTCTACGTGTTGATAAAGGGCACTTTCCTGAAGATTAGCATATAGATCATGTCCCGCGTGAGCATTTAGTGGTTCGCCCCATGTTGTGACAGGCAGATTGAAATCGCCAAATATTACTGCTTCTTCCTGACAACTTATTTCGGCTATTTGATCATAGAGTTTCTCGTCAGTATCGGGTGATTGTGCAGGAGGTCGATAAATTAGGCCAATTATTATCTTGCTTGCTTGATTATTTATTTGAACGTAACTAGTATCAATATTATTTATGGCAGGTTTGGTTACCTCGATTGGGTGAAGATTACTTTTAACATATAGCAGAACCCCACCTCCCATTCTTTGGGATCTTTCGCAGCTGAAGGGAGTATAACCTGGTAATGCGTATTCCGCCAAGGAGGAGGAGGAGGAGGAGGAGGAGGAGGAGGAGGAGGAGGAGGAGGAGGAGGAGGAGGAGGAGGAGGAGATGAAGAAGAAGGAGGAATAGGAGGAGGAGGAGGAGGACTTGACAAGGTTAGAGAAGAGGGAAGAAGCGGGCAAAATACGAAAGGAAAAAAGGGGATAGAGGAAGAACAGGACGAATAAGGGATAAAGAAGAATGAAAAACCCAAGATTGAAAGAGGGGAATAGAGAGAGAGAGAGAGAGAGAGAGAGAGAGAGAGGTGATGTAAGTGTGGAAGGACGAAAATGAGGACAAAATGAGGTTAGCGGAGAGAGAGAGAGAGAGAGTTACATAGATACACCAGACTACACAGACTTTGCAGTCCCTACTAGGCAGACCAGTCTTAAGGGAGCCCACCCCGCTTTTTTACTCTTTCTCTCCCTCTCTCTTTGGCTTGTATCCATTTGGCCCCATTCACCCTACTGTTTTAAGATGTTTACCCCCATCCAGGTGTCAATGTTTTCTTGGCGAGCGGTAGCGAGCCAGCATATATATATTATTTTTTTACAGCAAGCTAAATTTGTACATTCTTCGATAGAAAAATGTCTCCGGCGAAGCCAGATTTCTCCATACAATGCTGGCTCGCTATCGCTCGCCAGGAAGAAATCGACACCTGGATGGGGATAAACGTCTTAAAACAGTTGGCTGAATGGGGTCGAATGAATACAAGCCAGGGAAAGACAAAAGGAGAGAAAAAAACAGGTGAACCCCCTTAAATCTAAACAAGCTTATGCTAAATTTTAACCCTTTCTGTGCGGGGAATTCTATCGGTAGAAAATACGTCCTGGCGGCTATTTTCCTGCTAATTCTGCTCAATTTACGTTGCCCTATAGTTTATTCGCTGTAAGTAGGTGAGCAATCATGACCTCTAACCTCTGTAACTCAAAAACTACTAGAGCTGATATTTTTTACAATTTGGGAAAAGTTAATCAAATAATAGATGTGAAAATTTACAGCCAATTTGCTCTAGCCCTTTTTGTGTTACAGAGGATAGAGGTCATTAATTTTTTGCCTACTTACAGCGAATAGACTATAGCACCATATCTGTTGCCTAGACTGAATTCTAACACATTCCAATGAAGAGATTGGATTGAATTCTCCCCATACAAATCTTAATTTATTCACTCGGAGCTTCACGACCTTCGGAATATTTCAACAAACTTGAATGGCCGTGAGCAAGGCCACTCTCTCTTCCTCTCTCTGCCTCATCCATCTTCGTATTAACGCTCGACATAACTCGATGAAATAATCTGTTATTATATAAAGTTTTGTGTTTAGAAGACAGTATGAGCTATGACCTGTAACATAAATTGAACCTCATATTTGTAAAGTACCTGGCATATATCTGTTAATAATAAATGTAAAAGTAGCCATTTTTGTTGTGTATTATTTTTAACATCGTTCTTAACACCAGTAACCCCTAAAATGTATTAATGAAAGCATGTGATTCTCCCAGGATTCGACCCTAGGATATCTCATACAGAACTTACACGCTCTAACCATTACACCATCAAGACAATTATAAGTACAGCACATAACTATGATTAACCCCTTCTGTACCGGTGACGACCTTGGAATTTTTTCTAGCTATGCTTAGATGATTTTATGCAGTTTTTATGAAGGATCGGTGGTAGTAAAAATGGTTAAGTGAAATAGTTTGAAGCCTGTTAATTGCTGGAGGCCCTTTTAAATCCGAATAAAAGCGTCTAATATTAGCCAAAATATAACTAAAAAGACGACGCCGGTACAGAAGGGGTTAATATACACTTGTCCAATACAGATTCTAAAAACCATCTTGCTATAGTCTATTCGCTGTAAGTAGGCGAGAAACCATGACTTCTATCCTCTGTAACTCAAAAAGGGCTACAGCAAATGGGCTGTAAATTTCCACACCTATCCCCTGACTGACTATTACTATTTGGTAGAAATATTAGCACGATTACTCAAGTCGTTTTTGAGTTACAGAGGTTAGAGGTAATGATTTTTCGCTTACTTACAACGAATATACTATAGGACACACACCCTCCCCCAACGAATATACTATAGGACACACACCCTCCTCCAACGAATATACTATAGGACACACACCCTCCCCCAACGAATGTATGGAGCAGACTGATATGCATATACTATAGGACACACACCCTCCCCCAACGAATGTATGGAGCAGACTGATATGAATATACTATAGGACACACACCCTCCCCCAACGAATATACTATAGGACACACACCCTCCCCCAACGAATATACTATAGGACACACACCCTCCACCAACGAATATACTATAGGACACACACCCTCCACCAACGAATATACTATAGGACACACACCCTCCCCCAACGAATATACTATAGGACACACCCCCTCCC
The DNA here is from genome assembly GCA_032716605.1 of Paralithodes platypus. Lineage (NCBI taxonomy): Eukaryota > Metazoa > Arthropoda > Malacostraca > Decapoda > Lithodidae > Paralithodes > Paralithodes platypus. The sequence continues at coordinate 20,810,827 of CM064538.1, forward strand.
CCAACGAATATACTATAGGACACACACCCTCCCCCAACGAATATACTATAGGACACACACCCTCCCCCAACGAATATACTATAGGACACACCCCCTCCACCAACGAATATACTATAGGACACACACCCTTCACCAACGACTATACTATAGGACACACACCCTCCACCAACGAATATACTATAGGACACACACCCTCCACCAACGAATATACTATAGGACACACACCCTCCCCCAACGAATATACTATAGGACACACACCCTCCACCAACGAATATACTATAGGACACACACCCTCCACCAACGACTATACTATAGGACACACACCCTCCCCCAACGAATATACTATAGGACACACACCCTCCACCAACGAATATACTATAGGACACACACCCTCCACCAACGAATATACTATAGGACACACACCCTCCACCAACGAATATACTATAGGACACACACCCTCCACCAACGAATATACTATAGGACACACACCCTCCACCAACGAATATACTATAGGACACACACCCTCCACCAACGAATATACTATAGGACACACACCCTCCACCAACGACTATACTATAGGACACACACCCTCCACCAACGACTATACTATAGGACACACACCCTCCACCAACGAATATACTATAGGACACACACCCTCCACCAACGAATATACTATAGGACACACACCCTCCACCAACGAATATACTATAGGACACACACCCTCCACCAACGAATATACTATAGGACACACACCCTCCACCAACGAATATACTATAGGACACACACCCTCCACCAACGAATATACTATAGGACACACACCCTCCACCAACGACTATACTATAGGACACACACCCTCCACCAACGAATATACTATAGGACACACACCCTCCACCAACGACTATACTATAGGACACACACCCTCCACCAACGAATATACTATAGGACACACACCCTCCCCCAACGAATGTATGGAGCAGACTGATATGAATATAGGTGACATGCTTAACCCTTACAGTCCCAGGCCCGAGTATATTCGTCAGTAATGTACTTTCCTTGTAACTGCCTGTACAACCCTGTAGTTGGTAACACGACTGTTTAAGGGGAGATTTTCACTTGAGAGATATTTTTCTTGACCCCTTTCTCCCTCATGGTTAGCCCCATTGCTTTTGATATTATAAGACGTTCGCCCCATTAGTTTGGCGATTTTAAGAACTTTCGCCCCATTTCTGTCAATTTTAAGACTTTTCGTGCCATTTAGGTGTCGATTTTTTTCTGGCGAGCGTAAGCTAGCCTGTAATTTAAGAGGAACCGGCCTTTGGCCGGGAAATTTTTCTACTGAAAAATGTAAAATTTTATCTTGAAAGGGGGTACAAAGGAGTACAAAGGAAATCAAGCAACAACAGTATAGTGA
>CM064538.1:20817237-20819737 GCA_032716605.1 Paralithodes platypus
GCTTTCTGCTTGCTCCTGGAGGTACCCTGAGGCTCCTCCTCTACTCCTGTACTTCCCTTCCAGGTGTTAATCGCTGCTGTTACGTCCCCATTAAGTGTCATTCCGGGTTTAGAATAAAGGATGGACAATACGAGGTCGTTGGTCGCGATGAGGGAAGAGATAAAGGCTGGGGAGGCAATATCCGAGGCTCTCCGTATGCCCAAGCCCCCGAGGCGGACAGGAAGGGTGGCTTGTTGAAAAACTCTCTTCTTGAACTGCTCTACTGAAGAAATGTTTACAACTTAGGAGGGAAGTTTGTTCCAGGTAGAACATACTGTATATGTGAAAAAGTTTCCACAAATACTAGTGCTGAACCTTTTCAATTCTAATTTCCAGCCATGGTTGCGTGTTGTATTTATTTTGATCCTAAACATTTTACTATAATCCACATTGTCAAACCCATTAAGTATTTTGAAAACTTCAATGAGCTGACCTCGTAGTTTGCGTGTCTCCAACGAGAAGATATCAAGAGCTCTCAACCGGTCCTCATAGCTCATTCTTCTAAGATCTAAGCAATGGAATAAGCTTTGTAGCTCTAGCTTGTACTCTTTCCAGTCGCTCTATATCTTTCATGAGAGCTGGAGACCCGAATTGAACAGCATACTCCAGGAGAGGCCTTATCAGAGCATTGTAAATTGTGAGGACTATTTCCTTATTTCTATACTTAAATTGCCTCTTAATATAGCCCAATAATTTCTGAGCTTTCTTCTCTACTTCAATGCACTGCTTGGAAAATATTAGGTCACTGCTAATCAGAATACCCAAATCCTTTTCCAAGTCAGTCACTTCCAGAGACATTCCCAATAGTGAATAGCTTAAATTGGCGTTTACTTGGCCGATATGCATCAACTTGCACTTTTCCAAGTTTAGAGGCATCTGCCATGTCTCCGACCATTCACTCAGTCTGTTGAGGTCCATCCTGAGCTGTTCAACCCCTTTGGGGTCTTTCACATTCATTCCAAGTTTTACGTCGTCTGCAAACTTGGAGATCACACTCAACAGACCAATATCGATGTCATTGACATATATGATAAACAGTAGTGGGCCAAGGACAGATCCCTGTGGAACTCCAGAAGTGACTGAAGTCCACTCAGAAGAAACACCATTGATTACCACTCGTTGTTGTCGTCCTGTTAGCCAACTTTCTATCCAATTTTTGAACTCCGAATTGATACCTAGCACACTCACTTTTGACATTAGCCTGCAATGAGGCACTTTGTCAAAAGCTTTTTGAAAATCTAAGTAAAGGATGTCTATGGCTCTACTTTTGTCATACTCACTCAGCATTTCATGAAAGAATTCCATCAAATCTTTTGCCCTTTGTGTATGCAACCTTTCGCTTTCTAATTGCTGCAGCTATGTCACTTGTGAACCATTTTGGTTGGGTTGAGCATGATTTGGTAAGTATAGTAGGAACGAATGCAGCTTGTTGATCCATAAACTGATGTTTGAATGAGCACTAAATCGCATTAACATTCTCACCCTCAAGTCTGATCTGGGATAAGCTTCCCCGAAGGCCTTCAAAATTTGCACACCGGAAATCTAGTTTTGCACTCTGAGGACGGGTGGGTCTGCTTCTAAAGGTACGAAGAGAGAACCTAACTAGATTGTGGTCACTACCTCCGAGTGATTCCCCCACAGATAAGCTGGTCACACTTTCATCTTCAGTGGTGAGCACAAGATCTAGTATATTGCTCCCTCTAGTTGGCTCGTTCACCGACTGGGTCAAAAGGTTATTGTTAGTAAAGTCCACAAGATGCCTACCTTCAGCATCGGCAGTTCTTGCTTCCCAGTTTACTAGGCAGTTGAAGCCACCTAAGATCACACTGGTTTTACCCTCGATAACACCACTCAGTCTTGTGTACAGAAGTTCATCCTTTTCAACATTTTGATGTGGAGGCCTGTACACCAGAACAATCCTATAGATAGAGTTACCTAGATTGAGGTCTACTCCAAGCAGTTCATGTTCTGACCTGATCTTGCAGTCAATTATGTTTAGAACATCTCTGATGTACACAAGAATTCCACCCCCTTCCTGCATAGTTCGGTCTTTGTGGAACATTCTATATCCAGGTATTTCAAATTCCCCAACATAATCTCTGGTATCACTGTGAATCCAGGATTCAGTGATAGCCACAACATCGACGCATTCTGTAGACAACAATGCCCGAAGTTCGGAGAATGTATTCCTAATTGACCTGTCATTATATAATACTACCTTAAGAGGATTCAGGTTTTTCTTAGAACCCCCTAGCTTACACCGTTTCCCCGAGAGAGAGAGAGAGAGAGAGAGAGAGAGAGAGAGAGAGAGAGAGAGAGAGAGAGAGAGAGAGAGAGAGAGAGAGAGAGAGAGAGAGCTAGAGAGAGCTACCTGACATTACGACACATTTTCCCATAATTTCTTCCACCCCCACCCTCAGCTTTCCTCCTCTTTTCCATTTCCTGTTTTGCCACATTGATC
>CM064538.1:20822237-20824737 GCA_032716605.1 Paralithodes platypus
AGTTGCCCACACAAGTTCTGTTCCTCTCCGTGATCTTGTACAGTACATGGAAGTAAAAACGCGCATGCTTGACTTACGAGGGTTGCTTCTTACGCAGTGGTTAAGGGGAGATTTCCATCCCGGAGGATTTTTTCTGGACCCCTTTCTCCCTCATGTTTAGCCCCATTGCTTTTGAAATTTTAAGACGTTCGCCCCATTAGTTTGGCGATTTTAAGAACCCTCGCCCCATTTCTGTCAATTTTAAGACCATTCGTGCCATTTAGGTGTCGATTTTTTCCTGGCGAGCGATAGCGAGCCTGTAATTTAAGGGGAATCGGCCTTCGGCCGGGACATTTTTCTACCGAAAAGTGTACAAATTTATCTTGAAAGGGGGTCTAGGGGGTGTAAATTTAAGCTTGATCTAGGTCTAGAGAACAAACTGAAAACCTCTCCTTAACTTGATCTGATTAGTTGTATTCATATATTATTGTTCTGTTGTTGATGTATTGAGAGTTGTATTCATATATTATTGTTCTGTAGTTGATGTATTGAGAGTTGTATTCATATATTATTGTTCTATAGTTCATGTATTGAGAGTTTGTATTCATATATTATTGTTATATAGTTCATGTATTGAGAGTTGTATTCATATATCATTGTTCTGTAGTTGATGTATTGAGAGTTGTATTCATATATTATTGTTCTATAGTTCATGTATTGAGAGTTGTATTCATATATCATTGTTCTGTAGTTGATGTATTGAGAGTTGTATTCATATATTATTGTTCTGTAGTTGATGTATTGAGAGTTGTATTCATATATTATTGTTCTGTAGTTGATGTATTGAGAGTTGTATTCATATATTATTGTTCTGTAGTTGATGTATTGAGAGTTGTAGTCATATATTTATTGTTCTGTAGTTGATGTATTGAGAGTTGTATTCATATATTATTGTTCTGTAGTTGATGTATTGAGAGTTGTATTCATATATTATTGTTCTGCAGTTGATGTATTGAGAACTGTATTCATATATTGTTATGTAGTTGATGTATTGAGAACTGTATTCATATATTATGTTCTGTAGTTGATGTATTGAGAGTTGTATTCATATATTGTTCTGTAGTTGATGTATTGAGAGTTGTATTCATATATTATTGTTCTGTAGTGATGTATTGAGAGTTGTATTCATATATTATTGTTCTGTAGTTGATGTATTGAGAGTTGTATTTCATATATTATGTTCTGTAGTTGATGTATTGAGAGTTGTATTCATATTATTGTTCTGTAGTTGATGTATTGAGAGTTGTATTCATATATTATTGTTCTGTAGTTGATGTATTGAGAGTTGTATTCAATATTATTGTTCTGTAGTTGATGTATTGAGAGTTGTATTCATATATTATTGTTCTGTAGTTGATGTATTGAGTTTGTATTCATATATTATTGTTCTGTAGTTGATGTATTGAGAGTTGTATTCATATATTATGTTTCTGTAGTTGATGTATTGAGAGTTGTATTCATATATTATTGTTCTGTAGTTGATGTATTGAGAGTTGTATTCATATATTATTGTTCTGTAGTTGATGTATTGAGAGTTGTATTCATATATTATTGTTCTGTAGTTGATGTATTGAGAGTTGTATTCATATATTATTGTTCTGTAGTTGAGTATTGAGAGTTGTATTCATATATTATGTTCTGTAGTGATGTATTGAGAGTTGTATTCATATATATTGTTCTGTAGTTGATGTATTGACAGTTGTATACATATGTTATTGTTCTGTAGTTGATGTATTGAGAGTTGTATTCATATATATTGTTCTGTAGGTGATGTATTGAGAGTTGTATTCATATATTATTGTTCTGTAGTTGATGTATTGAGAGTTTTATTCATATTATTGTTCTGTAGTTGATGTATTGAGAGTTGTATTCATATATTATTGTTCTGTAGTTGATGTATTGAGAGTTGTATTCATATATTATTGTTCTGTAGTTGATGTATTGAGAGTTGTATTCATATTATTATTGTTCTGGTAGTTGATGTATTGAGAGTTGTATTCATATATTATTGTTCTGTAGTTGATGTATTGAGAGTTGTATTCATATTATTGTTCTGTAGTTGATGTTATTGAGAGTTGTATTCATATATTATTGTTCTGTAGTTGATGTATTGAGAGTTGTATTCATATATTATTGTCTGTAGTGATGTATGAGAGTTGTATTCATATATTATTGTTCTGTAGTTGATGTATTGAGAGTTGTATTCATATATTATTGTTCTGTAGTTGATGGTATTGAGAGTGTATTCATATATGATTGTTCTGTAGTTGATGTATTGAGAGTTGTATCATATATTATTGTTCTGTAGTTGATGTATTGAGAGTTGTATTCATATATTATTGTTCTGTAGTTGATGTATTGAGAGTTGTAGTCATATATTGTTCTGTAGTTGATGTATTGAGAGTTGTATTCATATATTATTGTCTGTAGTTGATGTATTGAGAGTTGTATTCATATATTA
>CM064538.1:20827237-20849215 GCA_032716605.1 Paralithodes platypus
ATTATCCTCAAGATTCCCCTGCAAGATAAATGTTTACATTTTTCGGATCCTGAGTTTTTTTTTTTTTTTTTTTTTTTTTAAATAAATAAAAAAAATCCCTTAAAATCCTTACTAATTTTACCTGTTGATCATGGATGGTGTGGTTGAGCAAATGAATACTTTTGATTGACTACAACATGCATTTTATAGATAATTAGATAGATAGATAGATAGATAGATAGCTGATTAGACAGATAGATAGATAGTCAGTCATAATTTTATTTCATAAAAAGACATATACATACACTTTTTACAGAGTTATTTACGTAATCTACATTAAGCTAAAAGTCCTTAGCGCATAGTTGGTTCTGTGTTCTGTACATAAACAATTCTTGATCTGATAGCATTGATATCATTTAGCAATAAGTTAGTAAATCCATACTCATGTAGGATTATTTTTTCAACATCCTTTACAAGAAAAGATCTATGTAACATGTAATACATGTTCTTCTCTATTTAAAACTACATGGCTTTATGAGATTTCTATATACAAATCTTATTTTCATCCAGTTAACCAAATGCCTAAACACCATCACTCCACATTCTCTACAAGCACTGTGGTTGCTCTCCCAGTACTTCATATCAATATTTTCTTTATTGCACTTGTGGTATCCAATGGAAAAACTGCTTTAAACGGTATATAACATTTTCTATTATTAAACCAAAGTTCAGCGCCATAAAAATTCAAACAGTAGCTTTGAAATAAATTTAAAAATACTTCAGTACTCGTGTTGCTAAACTTTCTTAAAAGACAATTAAACTCATTGTAAAACTTATTTCTGCATCTTAGAATTACCAAGTCATTATTAAGATTACAATCGATTATAAAACCCAAATATTTGTATTCAGAAACAATATTTAATTTGTTATTGTCTAAATATATGAAAGGATTCATTTCCTGTCCATACTTATATTTAAAGATCAACATACTGATTTTGCAGAGTTAATAGATAAGTCTAGTTGTTTAATTTCATGATCCATAATATCTATCAATGTTTGCAGACCTCTAACCGAAGGAGCCAATATTACAAGATCGTCTGCATAGGCGCTCACATTGCTGACTTGTAAACCTAGTCTACAGCCACATTACTTGCAGATAATTTACTTAATAAGTCATCAATATAAATGAAAACAACAAGGGAGATAAAACCCCACCCTGTCTCACTCCATTTTTCATAGTCCATTCAGTTGAAATTGAATCTTTAAATTTGACAACAACATGTTGGTTTCTGTAAAAGTAAAATAAAATATTAACCAAGAAATTTGGTACTCATAGTTTTAAAAGCTTATTTGCAAGTTTGAAATGATTCACCTTATCAAAAGCTTTTGTCAGGTCAATAAAACATGAAAAAACATTAGATCCCTCCGTGGTGTACCTTAAAATAGTTTCCTTGAGAATTAAACATGCAGTAGAAGTAGAATACCTCTCTCTGAATCCTTGCTTGCCTATCATTTAAACTAACATATCTTAAAATGTTGTATTGCACGCAATGTTCAATTACCTTCAATAATATTGACGATAACGTAATTGATCTATAATTATCAAGTGATGTATTATCTTTATACTTATCTTTCAATAAGGGTACCATAATTCCAAAGTTCATTCTTAGAGGCATACAGCCATGTACGACACAAGAAGAAATAAACTTTGCAATGACTACTATCAATTCGTTTGTACAATACTTTAAGTGAAAAGAATGTATATTATCTGGCCCAATACCACAATTGAGGTCAGATATTGCTGTAGATACATCAGGACTATTTACCTTACCAAATAATTCACCGTCACGTACATTTTTCACCAATTTATCTATCATGAAGTCATCATGATAGATAGATAGATAGATAGATAGATGGATAGATAGATAGAGATAAACAAAATTCATGTCTATATATAATGTAAACGAGTCAGATCACCATGGGGGTCAGAGTGTGAGCGAGAAGGAGTGCGGGGAAAGTAGAGAGAGAGAGAGAGAGAGAGTGAGTGAGTGTGAGAGTGAGTGTGTGTGAGAGAGAGAGAGAGTGTGTGTGTGTGTGTGTGAGAGAGAGAGAGAGAGAGAGTGACAAAGAGAGAGAAGGAAAGGGGAGATGGTAAAGAGAGATACACGAGAGAGATAGGCCGACGAGATAGAGAAATAACGAGAGGAGGGAAAGAATGGAGAGATAACAGAATATAATGAATAGATAATGAGAACAGTTATGGAGAGATAGATGGGAAGCGATAATGGGGAGAGAGAGAGAGCGAGAGTGAGAGTGTGTGTGTATGTGAGATACTTTCCTGGTAATTACTGGAGGCCCTTTTTAAACCATAAAATCGTCTAATAGCAGCCAGAATATAATGAAAAGGACAGCACCGGTACTGAAAGGGTTAAGTCTTCGTACCCTAACTGTTTGATATAAATCGTAAGTTACAGCAACGAGCACAAATAGCGACACAATCATTCGAATCAGTATCGAACGCAAACGAGGCAATACAATACTTTATTATATCCAAGATGCTCAAGAACTTGGCTTTAGAGGTTCAAAGATTCGAACTGGTGCAACTTTATATAATATGTATTATTTAAGTGGTTCTTGGGTTGCAGAGAGCAGAGGTGAGGTCTAAAATAGCGGGCGTACTGGTTTGCACATTTCTTTTCCTCTCACATGATCTACGCATAGGGCAGGATTTATGCTGTGGCAGCTTTCAAACATTCTACTTAAGTATACCTCTAAGACGTACCCAACAATATTACATTACCTTAGAGGAAACACGGAATTCTATACCAGGCTTTATGTTGTAATATATTGGTAAATGTTATATATTAGTTGTTATGGGTACTGACACTATATACAGTATGTATATATATATATATATATATATATATATATATATATATATATATATATATATATATATATATATATATATATATATATATAAAACACCTATTCCCTGGCTGACTCTTCCCAAATGGTAGAAATATTTGCCCGTTTACTCTAGTCCTTTGTGAAGTATAGAGGTTAGTAGTCAAGAGTTTTAGCCTACGTATTTAGAACAGGGTATAGCCCAAATAATAGTGTTTCCATTCGGGTGGCAACTAAAATAACTGACGGAATATAATTTGTGTTCGTTCATGTTTGTTATCTTGCTTACCGATAAATATACAGACAAACGGACTAACGTAAACAACCACAAACACACACACACTCTCTCTCTCTCTCTCTCTCTCTCTCTCTCTCTCACACACACACAATAAGACAGATAGAGAGCCACACAAAGACGACTATAAAAACATTCACAGCATTTCAATTTTGGCGGGTATAAATAGAAAGGGCTGGGCAGCAAGAACCAAGAAAGAGGGAAAGTGTGTGTTGTGTGTGTGTGTGAGAGAGAGAGAGAGAGAGAGAGAGAGAGAGAGAGAGAGAGAGAGAAGAAGAAGAAGAAGAAAGAGGGAAAGTGTGTTGTGTGTGTGTGTATGTGTGTGTGTGTCTGGGAGAGAGAGAGAGAGAGAAGAAAGAGGGAAAGTGTGTGTGGGAAAGAGAGAGAGAGAGAGAAAAGAGAGTGAGTGAGAGTGAGAGAGAGAGAGAGAAAAAGAGAGAGAGAGAGAAGAAGAAGAAGAAAGAGGGAAAGTGTGTGTGTGTGGGGAGAGAGAGAGAGAAGGGGGTGAGGGGAGTGGTGTAGGTTCTCATCGGAGGAATCCTGGTATATATAACATCTACTGTAACATCTAAACCGTTCTATGTTGTGATCATAAGAGGTCCTAATCCTCTCCCCAAATCCCGGCATTTCAAGCTGACCAAGAACTACCTTTTCTGGACCCCTCAGGGAAAAAAACAAAAAAAAACACACAAAAAACAAAAAAAAAAGGCAGGGGGGGTTGGGGGGGGGGCTTTGTAAGATATTCCAATGGTCGTGATCCTCATATTATCAATCCCAGCTAAGCCTATATCATAATTTTGAAATGTTGTGGATGTAGGTTATAAAGGCAGGACTCCAGGTATGACATCATGACATCTGACCATATGCTTTCATTAATATTCATTGGGTGTTATTGGTTTTAAGAACAATACTAGTTAAAATTTATGTTGTGCTATGTTTTTATTTTATCCCACGCATTTCCCTATACTCTCACGTGTTCTGTGTATCCCTCAACAAACTGAACTCAATAGCAGAGAAAAAGAAACGGAGCGATGACAGAAAAACAAACCCACAAGAAATGAGAAGAAAGAAACGGAGCGATGACAGAAAAACAAACCCACAAGAAATGAGAAGAAAGAAAGGGAAAGGGGGAGCCGTCAGTAAGGTAATCCAAGGGTCGTGATTAGGTCAGATGAATGCATTGAGGGATAAGCTTTTACAACGGCACCTCGTATCTACTTTTCGAAGAGTGTTGATAGAGGAGAAGGGATGTTGGAGAGAGAGGAAGCTGTTGAAGTGGCTTTGTTATGTTTGTTAGTAGTCTGTATACGTCGTCGAGGTGTCCCCAGATTTTCTAGAGATCCTGTGTAGTCTATGTTGTCCAGGTGATGGTAGAATGTGTCCCTTAGCAACTGATGGTAGAATGTGTCCCTTAGCAACTGATTTATCAATACTTAAGGGGGGATGGTTAGTTTTTTCTGGCTCCCCTTCTCTCTCAAGATTCACCCCATTAGTTTTGAAAATTTAAGACGTTTGTTCCAATAGCTTGGCTATTTTAAGACCTTTCGCCCAATTTCTTTGTCAATATTAGGATCTTTCATGCCATTTATGTGTTGATTTCCCTGGCGAGCGATAGCGATCCTATCATTTTAGGAGGAACCGGCCTTCGGCCGGGAAATTGTTCTATTGAAAAATGTAGTAATGGGGCTGAATATGAGGGAGAAGAGGGTCCAGAAAAAAAACTTCCCCTTAAGGGAGGAATCTGTGTATGGCATGTGTATTTACTTTTTACAAGATACGATGACGCATTTATTTTCTGTTTTCTGGCTATTATCAGACGATTGTTTTCATATTAGGAAAGATATATGGAAGTCAGAGGGCTACTATAAGAACAGCCCTATACGTATAAGGAAAGATATATGGAAGTCAGAGGGCTACTATAAGAACAGCCCTATACGTATACCCCAATGAACTGAACTCATAGCAGAGAGAAAGAGACGTGGGGTAACGGGAAAAAAAAACACAAGGAGAAGAAAGACTCGAAAGGGGGGGGGGGGGGCCGTCTGAAAGCTAATCCAAAGGTCGTGATCTTCTTAAGCCCTCCATACCCCCCTCAAGCTACTCTCCCCCTCCTCCACCCCCACCCACAATACATTCTCCCTATCCACCCTCACCTACATCAGCCACCCCTCCCCTCCCCCTCTTAACCCCCCCCCACCCACCCATACCCACTTCACATTCTCCCGATCCATCCCCACTCCACCCTCCCCCTCTTAACCTCCCCACACGCACACCACATCCTCCCTATCCACCCACCCCTCACGCACATCAGCTACCCTCCCTCTCCTCCCCACCACCCACCCACACCCACACCTCATTATCCCTATCCCGCGCTCCACCTTCCCACACCACAATATCCCTATCCACCCCCCCCCCCTCTCTCTCTCTCTCCCTCCCTCTCTCTCTCTCTCTCTCTCTCTCTCTCTATCTTTGTACTGCCTGGCCCCACACAAACAAGACCAAGGATTACTCTGAGTCTTAGATAAGGCCGACGATATAAGCCTATTTACTCCAGGGGAGGAGAGGGAGTTACATAGATACACAAACTGGACAGACTTTGCGGTCCCTACTAAGCAGTCCTGACTAATTAGGTGCTTATGTGCTGGGTGTGGTGTCCCGAGTTCGAATCCCGGGACGACCATATGCTTTCTTCAGTTTATTCAAGTACATTGGGGTATGTAATTGATGATTAATGTTAAGAACGGGGTGTTACTTATAGAATGTGCTGTAAAGTGGAAGGTAAAGATAGCAAAGCAGAAGGGTCTCTCTCCCCACCCACCACCCACCATCCGACCTTGGGTGTTAAGGCACGTGGTTAAGGGGGGGTCACCGTTTTTTTTTTATCTTTCTCTCCTTTTCTTTCTTACCCTGGCTTGTATCCATTCGGCCCCATTCAGTCAACTGTTTTAAGACGTGTATCCCCATCCAGTTGTCGATTTCTTCCTGTCGAGCGATAGCGAGCCAGCATTGTATGGAAAAATCCAGCTTCGCCAGAGAAATTTTTCCATCGAAAAATTTACAAATTTAGCTTGCTGTCAAAGCTAAAATATATATAAGCTGGCTCGTTACCGCTTGCCAGGAAAATATTGACACCTGGATGGGGGTAAACGTCTTAAAACAGTAGGCTGAATGGGGCCGAATGGATACAAGCCAGAGAGAGAGGGAGAGAAAGAGAAAACAAGCGAGGTGGGCTCCCTTAAAATTGAGTTGGGGAAACAGGGCCCTCAACAGGATGAGAACATTGCTACTGGGAAACTCATATTAAGGGGAGGTTTTTAGTGTGTTTCCTAGACTTCCATCAAGCTTGAAATTACACCCCCTTGACCCCTTTTCAAGATAAATTTGTACATTTTTCGGTAGAAAAATGTCCCGGCCGTAGGTCGGTTCCTCTTAAATTACAGGCTCGCTGTCGCTCGCCAGGAAAAAATCGACACCTAAATGGGACGAAAGGTCTTAAAAGTGACAAATGGGGTGAAACTTCTTAAAATCGCCAAACTAATGGGGCAAACATTTTAAAATCTCAAAAGCAATGGGGCTAGACATGAGAGAGAAAGGGGTCCAGAAAAAAGTGCCTCAAGTGGATATCTCCCCTTAAAGAACCAAGTTGAGAAATTTTTGATACAACTGTTGCTTAAATTTTTTTTTCTCTTTTAACCTATAGCAATCCAAACTCCTCAAAATGGATGTCGAGCTTCCTTTTTTTAATGTGTCAATTTTTATATTACATGGTACCACTTTCTCTGACAATTTGAAAGAGAGAGAGAGAGAGAGAGAGAGAGAGAGAGAGAGAGAGAGAAAGAAACGAGGAAGCGAAGACACTAGACGAAAAAATATAAAATAAAAGAAAAAACAAAAGACTACAATAATTGGCCTTACAATTAACGGAAAAAGGGCTACAATTGCCCTTAAAATAGACCGATAAAGGCTACAACTGCCCTTAAGGGGAGATTTCCACTTGAGGGATATTTGTCTTGACCCCTTTCTCCATCATGGTTAGCCCCATTGATTTTGATATTTTAAGACGTTCGCCCCCATTAGTTTAGCGATTTTAAGAACTTTCGACCCATTTCTGTCAATCCTTTCGTGCCATTTAGGTGTCGATTTTATCCTGGCGAGCGATAGCGAGCCTGTAATATAAGAGGAATCAGCTTTCAGCCGGGAAATTTTTCTACCGGAAAATGTACAAATTTATCTTGAAAGAGGGTCAAGGGGGTGAAATTTTAAGATTGCTGGAGGAGTAGAAAACAAACTAAAAACCTCCCCTTAAAATTTACGGAAAAATAGCTCATATGACGCCGTTTTATGGAGAGGTATACAATTTCTCCAACAAACAGGCAAGAATGGTGTTTACCTCCTTCTGTACCGGTGACGTCTTTTATATTTTCTTCTGGCTACATTTAGACGATGTTGTGCAGTTTTAGAAGGATCTGTGGTAGTTAAAAGGGTTAAGTGTGATAGTTCGAAGCCTGTTAATTGCTGGAGACCCATATTAACCCCTTGAAGCTCTGACGCGTTTTAGCAGTATATTTTGGCTGTCATTAGACGATTTTATGCAGCTTAGGAAGCTTCTGTGGGTATTAAAAGGGTAAAGACTCTCTCAAGCAACCCTCTGACTTCCATATTCCCTTCCTAATCTGAATAAAATCGTCTAATAATTACCAGAAAACAAAACAGAGATGCGTATTGGAGCTTGAAAGGGTTAAAATGAAAAAGGCGTCTCCGGTACAGAAGGGGTTAAATAAAGGCTCTCCAGTTGAGTGATCTGTGTCAGCTGATCCATCACACGGAGGGGATGATTATCTTCTTTGTTGACTCTGTGGCTGACCTTGGTTGCTGATACGGTGCAGTACTCTCAAATCCCAGGAACATTATTGGACAGTAGAGTTATTAGACAGAAGCCATTACTGTCGGTGGTAAGTACAGTCGGGCTAATAAGTGATGTCCGGGCACCAAGTATGTTTTGATCAATAATTGGTATCAGCAATACCTAAGCTTCATTTCTGCATAACGAGTGAAATATACATACATGTTCCTACACTTACCCACCTAATTCAACATCTGACAGACATTAATACAGCACAGAGCGAGCCAAACGTAATGACAGCTGAGACATGACTTATTAGCGCGACCGTACTAGAGTTATACATCAATACCCTGTTCCAAATAAATAAGCCACAATTATTGAACAGTAACCTCTATAAGTCACAAACGACTAGGAGTAGCCTAATCGACCAAATATGTTTTCCATTTGGGTAGGGTCAGCCAGGGAATAGGTGTGCAAATGTACAGCCCATTTGCTCTAGCCCTTTTTGAGTTACAGAGGTTAGGAGTCACGATATCCGGCCTACATAATTATTTGGAACAAGGTATATATAGCCTGTCAGTAGGATATGCCTGTTGGTGTAATTGATTTTTTTTTTTTTTTTTTTTTTTTTTTTTTTTTTTTTTTTTAATGTTGTTCCAGTACTCATTGCAATTACTACAACTATACCATGTTCATTATAGGCAGGCCAGAAATCATGATTATAACCTCTGTAACTATTTGAGTTACAGAGGTTAGGGGTAGAGCAAATGGGCTGTAAATATATACACCTTTTCCCTGGTTGACTCTGGTAGCAATATTAGTTCGTTTATTCCAGTCCAGTGTATGTGTGTGTGTGTGTGTGTGTGTGTGTGTGTGTGTTAAATAGTATCAACCAGTAAAGCAAAGTTAAAATTCCTTCCTTCCTGTATCGCTCCCCGGCTTTCATCACCTATACACACACACACACACACACAGACAGAGAGAGATAGAGAGAGAAAGAGACACACACGCACACACATACACACATTATCTCTCTGTCACACTCTCACACACTTACTCTTTTCGTTAAAACTGGTGAGTGATTGAGAGTGAGAGTGATGGTGAGTGAGTGAGAGAGAGAGAGAGTACAGTAACGTCACCACTCATATCAATGCTTCTCCTAGCTCCGAGTGCTGGTTTGTTATCACCACTATCACACCTTACCTGGATGTAACCCGTTCTGTGCACTCTAACGCTTGTATTATTTACCCTTTCACCACCATTACGTCATTTTCCTCTTGTCCTGGTTGCCATTAGACGATTTTCTTTAGCTTATAGTCTACCTCTAGAACTCAAAGGGTTAATTCCATGTCAATACACCCTCTGAATACATTGGCCCTTCTAAATTTGCCTAACATCGTCCAATGTTAGCCAGAATAAGGGGTTAAGCCGCATTTACGTGAGCCTCTACACCTTCATAAACGAAATAAAGCAAAAAACAAATAGTGGTCTTTCTGAGCATCCTGGGTTCGAATCCACGGACTGCCACATGTGTTTGTAATATTTCATTAATCGATTTTAGGAGTAGAGTTGGTTGTTGGATAGAGCATAATGATTGAAGGACAGTTAATTTTCAGTCAATATGAACCCTCGAACACCATAAACGAACCTCTCAAGACTCGGGTATGCTTAAGGAAGCCCACCTCGCTTTTTTTCTCTTTTTCTCCCTCTCTCTTTGGCTTGTATCCATTTGGCCCCATTCACCCTACTTTTTTAAGACGTTTACCCCCAACCAATATGTACTTGACGAGCGGTAGCTTCTCCGGCGAAGCCGGATTTCTCCATACAATGCCTGCTCGCTATCGCTCGCCAGGAAGAAATCGACACCTGGATGGGGATAAATGTCTTAAAACAGTTGGCTGAATGGGGCCGAATGGATACAAGCCAAGGACAGAGACAAAAGGAGAGCAAGATAAAAAAAAAAAAAAAAAAAACCGGTGACCCCCCTTAACCCTTATACGGTGTGGGGCGGGTCGTTATAGAACCCCCCCCCTGCTTCACTCCTTCAGACTTGCTCGGAACACTGGTGGTCTTTGTATATTGTGGTAGCGAGACACTCAACGGTGATATGGAGAGACACATCAACACCTTTGGTACCGAGTGTCTACACAGGACCATGGGGTACTGTTAAGGGGAGGTGTTTAGTTTGTTCCTTAGACCTCCATCAAGCTTAAAATTACTCCCCCTAGACCCCCTTTCAAGATAAATTTGTACATTTTTCGGTAGAAAAATGTCCCGGCTGAAGGCCGGTTCCCCTTAAATTACAGGCTCGCTATCGCTCGCCAGGAAAACCATCAAACTTAAAATTACTCCCCCTAGACCCCCTTTCAAGATAAATTTGTACATTTTTCGGTAGAAAAATTTCCCGGCCGAAGGCCGGTTCCCCTTAAATTACAGGCTCGCTATCGCTCGCCAGGAAAACATCAACACCTAAGTGGCACGAATGGTCTTAAAATTGACAGAAATGGGGCGAGGGTTCTTAAAATCGTCAAAATAATGGGGCGAACGTCTTAACACCTCAAAAGCAATGGGGCTAGACATGAGGGAGAAAGGGGTCAAGAAAAAATCCCTGAAGTGGAAATCTCCCCTTAATGGACATGTATCCCGCCGACCTGAAGTTAACCCTTGTCATGTGGTGGTGTTGGTGGGTGATCACCCTGAGTGGAGGAGACCTTGGGGAAGACCACGTCACTCATGGTTGAAGAAAGTCCATTATTCATGTCGGGAGCTACTTGGGTATGGACCAAGTCACGGCCTGGGAACTCGCGCAGAGAGACCACGTGAATGGAGTCGGAGGGTGAGTGCAGGCTACACATCGCCGAATCACTTCTTGTTTGGCTCATAATTGGTTCATAATTTTGTGAGATATATTGCTTACAGACTGTTATGCTGGGCTATAATAGGCCATTTAAGAGGAGATCTCCACTTGAGGGATTGTTTCATGACTCCTTTCTCCCTCATGTTTAGCCCCATTGCTTTTAATATTATAAAACGTTTTCCCCATTAGTTTAACGATTTTAAGAACTTTCACCCCATATTAAGACCTTTCGTGCAATTCAGGTGTCGATTTTATCCTGGCGAGCGATAGCGAGCCTGTAATTTATAGAGGCACCGGCCTTCGGCCGGGAGATTTTTCTACCGAAAAATGTACAAATTTATCTTGAAAGGGACTCAAGGGGGTGTAATTATAAGCTTGATGGAGGTCTAGGGAACAAACTAAATACCTCCCCTTAAGTTCACCAAACGAGAACAACTGGGTATTCAATATCCACGCACAGGGTCGAAGCAAGGCAAATAATAATACAGTCCGAACACATACTTTTATTTATACACAAGAATGAAATAGGTCAGTCTGTGGTAATACTATCAGAGCTCAGTTTTCTATGCGAAACCTAAAGGGTAGACAATAATAATGACACAGGAAATGATGACTGTATACATATATGAACTTATGGCTTACACAAACACTTAAGGTGAGGTATTTAGTTTGTTCCCTACGTTTTTATCAAGCTTAGAATTACACCCCCTAGACCCCCTTTCAAGATAAATTTGTACATTTTTCGGTAGAAAAATGTCCCGGCCGGAGGCCGGTTGCTTTTAAATTACAGGCTCGCTATCGCTCGCCAGGAAAAAATCGACACCTTAATGGCACGAATGGTCTTAAAATTGACAGAAATGGGGCAAAATGTCTTAAAATGTCCAAACTACTAGGGCGAACGTCTTAAAATCTCAAAAGCAATGGGGCTAAACATGAGGGCGAAACGAGTCTAGAAAAAAATCCCTCGAGTGGAGATCTCCCCTTAAATCATTACAAGTTACATATTTAAAGTCGGAAAGAAAGTCCTCTGTATAGGCTATGTGAATACTAAAGAACAAGGAACTAAGTCTTCAGGGGCCACTCGATAGTAATGATGACCTCGATGGGTGTGAATATGTATGTTGTGTTTGTATGTTCATTGTTTTCTGTTGTGTTTTGTGTTGTTCCCTAGGCTGGCTCTGTCTTGAGTCCCTCCCCCCCACCCCCACCCCACCCCACCCCAACACAAAAAGGGGAAAAGTGGGGATTGGGCCTCAGTATATAGATAGATAGATAGATAGATAGAAGTTTATATAATAGTGCATGTTGAGTAGCCTACCGCCCGCCCCCCCCCTGTTACGTCAGCGCTCAGGTAACGCGCTTTCGTTACGCAGCGGATACGTCATGTCGGCCGGATATAACGTTAATTGATGGAGGTTATGTGGAAGTTATCAGCGGTTAATTGGTTTGTGGAGCAGTCGTAGGTTTGGGGAAGAGAGAGAAAGTGTGTGTGTGTGTGTGTGTTTACGTATGTGTGTGTGTGTGTGTGTTCTTGTGCATAGTATTCAATGTACGTACTGGAGATACGGGTGAGTACGCATCTACAAGTGTGAACGTGCACTGCAAAACAAACTATGGCTATGAAAAAGGTAATAAAAGTGTCCATAAGAATCTACTCATGCAAAAGTATATTAAAGGTAATAATCTCATCTAACACAAGGATAGCAAGGTAAATCACCATCACTATATCCAATGATCATAATATACCTTTGTCATACCCTTCTTTTACTCTTGATTTTTACAGTGTATGACAGTTGGTATTAGAACATAATTAGCAGTACAATTGATTATCTTTTAATGAACTTGATATTGTAATGGTTTTGAGAGAGAAAGAGAGAGAGAGAGAGAGATGGAGAGAGAGAGAGAGAAGGAGAGAGAGAGAGAGAGAGATGGAGAGAGAGAGAGAGAGAGAGAGAGAGAGAGAGAGAAAGAGAGAGAGAGGGAGAGGGGGAGAGGGATGGAGAGAGAGAGAGAGAGAGGGAGAGAGAGAGAGAGAGAGAGAGAGAGAGAGAGAGAGATGGAGAGAGAGAGAGAGAGAGAGAATGAGGTAAAATTGAGAGAGAGAGAGAGAGAGGTCGTGAGATAGAATGAGGAAAGATTGAGATGGAAGAGAAGAGGGTCGGCCTGAAACAAAAGATATACATTAACTTATTCAATTTTTAACAACTCATAAAATATATCATAATATATTGCGCTGAATATTATGGAGCTTTATTGTTTTGCCCTACTTCTCTCTCTCTCTCTCTCTCTCTTTCTCTCTCTATCTCTCTCTCTCTCTCGCTCTCTCTCTCTCTCTCTCTCTCTCTCTCTCTCTTCTCCCTTCTCTTCCCCTCTCTCTTCCCTTCCCTTCCTCCTTTCCTTCCTATCTTCTTTCCTTCCTACCTTCCCTCCCTCCTTCCTCCCTCCCTCCTACCTGTGACCAAGTGGGGCGATACTCTTACTTCACACTCCGGACATGACTTGTATACGAACTTGCAAGAGAGTTCGCTTTATCAATTTGTTCGAACACCGACCCGTGGTAATAACGTTCTTGACATTGTACTTGCAACAAAAGAAGAATTAATAGAGAATTTGAATGTTGGTGATGAATTCAGTAACAGCGACCATCGTACGATAACTTTCACTTTAAAGTTTACTAGTAACGAACCAAATAGTAGCATCGAAAAGAGAGAGAGAGAGAGAGAGCGAAAGCGAGAGAGAGAGGGAGGGGGGGGGGGGCGGGGGGAGTAGACAGACAGACAGACAGACAGAGAGTGAGAGAGCAAAACATATATGGATTAGCTTTGATGGAATTAATTGTGCACATGATGGGGACATATTATGGTAAATTGAAGCCTACTCCAGTGCATCAATCCTTTCTGTGCACAAATATATCAAAATCAAAGTTATTTTTTAGTGATAGCAATGTCCAAAAAAGGGAATTGGTTTTGTTGTTCTCAGTTTCAGTTATCATCAAATATTAAAATGTGTTGAGTTCATAATTATATTCCAGACATTTACTTAAGGGGGTAGTCCTCGCTTTTTATGGACCCCCTTCTCCCTCATGTTTAGCATATTAGCTGTGAGGTTTTAAGACGTTCGTTTGATTAGCTTGGCGATTTTGAGACCTTTCGCCTCATTTTTTGTTTTCAATATCAAGATCTTTCGTGCCCTTTAGGTGACGATTTTTTGTTTTTTGTTTTTTAGTTTTTTTGTGAGCTAGATACTATGGTATCCGAGTCTACCAAACCCCTTCAGCACGATGACGTAATTATTTTATTTTTCTGGTTACCATTAAACGATAAGAGTGGCTGAATCCGCTATATCTCGATTTCGCTACATCCCATTTTAGACATTCTCGTAGTGCAAGAGCCATCACAGTCGGTAGCGGAAATCCGGCAGGTCCACTTTGTTCATTTTGGCTCTGTGAACAACTTTGATCTTAGTGATCAATGTCGTGGAGGCAGCTGTTTAGGAGGAGTAGTGCGTCAAAGGTTCCGGAGACAACAAAACACAGCGAAGAGACATAATAAGTGTAGCGGAAATCAGGCAGTTTCACTTTGTTCATTTTGGCTCTATGTACAACTTTGATCTTAGTGTTCAATGTTGTGGAGGCAGCCGTTTAGGAGGAGTAGTGCGTCAAACATTACAGAGAAAACAAAAATCAACTCAGCAAAACACAGCCCTCTTCCTAGCGTAATCAGGCTCCGAGGGGTAAATAGTATCTCAATAAGCCATCAGACTAACACCGGGCCTTCATAACCTGCATAAAATCATCTAATGTTAGCCCATATAAAAGGCAAAAAAGGCGCCATAGTGCTGGAGGGGTCAAAGAATAATATTAAGGAGGGTCACAGGCTTTTTATATCTTTCTCTCCATTTCGCTCTTTCCCTGGCTTGTATCCATTCGGCCCCATTCAGCCAACTGTTTTAAGACGTTTATCCCCATCCATGTGTCGATTTCTTCCTGGCGAGCGATAGCGAGCCAGCATTGTATGGAGAGATCCGGCTTCGACGGAGACATTTTTCTATCGAAAAATGTACAAATTTAGCTTGCTGTAAAACAAAGAATATATATATGCTGGCTCACTATCGCCAGCCAGGAAAATATTGACACCTGGATGGGGGTAAATGTCTTAAAACAGTAGGCTGAATGGGGCCGAATGGATACAAGCCAAAGAGAGAGGGAGAGACAGAGAAAAAAAGCGAGGTGGGCTCCCTTTAAAGAATAATATCAAGCAATTGGTCAACCTCAGCAAGTCATTCTCCCAGCCAAGTAAGGTGAGTGAAGGTGCATCTAATTAAGGGAGCCCACCTCGCTTTTTTTATCCTTCTCTCCCTCTCTGTTTGGCTTGTATCCATTCGGCCCCATTCAACGTACTGTTTTAAGACGTTTACCCCCATCCAGGTGTCAATATTTTCCTGACGAGCGGTAGCGAGCCAGCATATACTGTATATATATTTTTGTTTTGACAGCAAGCTAGATTTGTAAATTTGTCGATAGAAAAATTTCTCCGGCGAAGCCGGATTTCTCCATACAATGCTGGCTCGCTATCGATCGCCAGGAGGAAATCGACACCTGGATGGGGATAAACGTCTTAAAACAGTTTGCTGAATGGGGCCGAATGGATACAAGCCAGGGAAAGAGAGAAAGGGAGAAAAAGATGAAAACAAAAGCCGGTGACCCCCCTTAATCTGGAGAGTATAAGAATGCACCAAGGAACTAAACTGAAGTGGATGGAAGATTGGACAACTCTCTGGTATGTGGAGGACAAAATAAATAATAAATATATTCAGTAGGTGAAGGGCTGGGTGATAAGAGATTGTGTTTAATATTTTCTTTTTCCTCTTGTTGATTTTCATTTTCGACTTTGTAATGGTGTGGGTAAATAGGTCTTATTTTTCTATTGCGTTTATTTTTCCTATCGATCTATATATGTTTTCCCATTTTCCTTCCTTTTCTTATTTCCCTTGTTCATCCATTTCATCTCTCTCTCCCTCTTCCTTCTTCCTTCCTTTCTCCCACGCTCCCTTCCTTTTTCTCTCCTCTTCCTTCTTCCTTCCTTTCTCCCACCCTCCCTTCCTTCTCTCTCCCTCTAACCTTTCTTCCTCACTGCACCACTTTCCTTTCTCTCTCCCTCTTCCTTCTTCCTTCCTCCCTCCCACCCTCCCTTCCTTTCTCTCTCCCTCTAACCTTCCTTCCTCCCTCCCTTCCTTCCCGTCATCTTCCTTCCTCCTTTCTCCCACCCTCCATGCCTTCTCGCTCCCTCTAACCTTCCTTCCTCCCTCCCTTCCTTCCCGCCATTGCTTCCTTCCTTCTTTCTCCCCCCCTCCTTCCTTTCTCTCTCCCTCTAACCTTCCTTTCTCCCTTCCTTCCTTCCCGCCATTCTTCCTTCCTTCCTTTCTCCCACCCTCCCTTCCTTTTTCTCTCCCTCTAACTTTTCTTCCTCCTCCCTCCCTTCCTTCCCGCCATTCTTCCTTCCTTCCTTTCTCCCACCCTCCCTTCCTTTCTCTCTCCCTCTAACCTTCCTTCCTCCCTCCCTTCCTTCCCGCCATTCTTCCTTCCTTCCTTTCTCCACCCTCCTTCCTTTCTCTCTCCCTCTAACTTTTCTTCCTCCCTCCCTTCCTTCCCGCCATTCTTCCTTCCTTCCTTTCACACCACTAAGTAAAGTAAACTAGAGTGTGAGAAAGCCTGGCTAACTCTGGTATGTGGTAGAGGAAAACAAAATTATAAAATATATGCAGTAAGGCTGAGTGATAGTTTTTTTTTTACAGTGTGTTAAAATATTTGTTTTAGTATATTTTGTTTATCTACCTATCTATCTATCTATCTATCTATCTATTTCCCTGTTTTCCTTCCTTGTCATATTTCCCTTGTTCATCCTATTTCATTCTTACTTCATCTCTCTCCCCCTTCCTTCCTTCCTCCTTCCCTCTCTATTCTTTCTTCCTTACTTCCTTCCTTCCTTTCTTCCTTCCTTTCACACCACTAAGTAAAATAAACTGGAGTAGACTGAAGACTGGACAACTCTCTGGTATGTGGCAGAACAAATAATATATGCAGAAGGTGAAGGGGTGGGTGATAAGAGATTGTTTTCCTCTTTCAGTTGTTGATTCTCGTTTTCTGTCTTGGTATGGTGTGGATTTACATGTCTATCTATCTATCTATCTATCTATCTATATTTTCTTTTGCTTTTATTTTCCTATGTCCCTTTTCCTTCCATCTCATGTTACTTCTGCATTACCATCTACACTACTAATTCAATCATATTTTGTTTTTCCATACATAAACTCACTGGGTGTATACGAAATAATGTGGTCACCTGTACTTTTCTGTCCTTATACTAGAGAGGTGTATTAATACCAATATATATTCCTTTTAAAAGGGTATATTACTATGGACACTTTATAATATACCTTTTCCATACGCATATTGTTTAACTGCGTATGGTTTGGCTACATGTTTCTTATAGTATATATATATTTTTTTTTTTTCCAACTACTCCCTCTCGGGCATAGGCTGAGAGCCTATACATTCCACCGCTCAACACGGTGAAGCCCGTGAGGTCTCGTTCCAGTCTGGGGAGTGAGACATGTGAAGCATCCATTCATGGCTCGAAGCAGCTCCATCTCTGAAGCCGCTGGTTTTTTCGTTCAAGTGCTTCACTGTCTCACCCTCCAGACTCAGACCCTCACTCTCAGAACGCCACCTATATCGTTATCATCTATCAACCAAGCTCTGTTTGTTCATACATTTATAAACCTATCTATATACCAGAGGAGAGATACGTTCAGTACATACATATATATTACATGCATACATACATACATACATACATTCATACATTCATAATAAACGCATAGGTGTATTTATGTATATCAATGAGATGTTAATATATATATATATATATATATATATACAGTATATAACCTCATTACATGAATATATATTATAATAAAATGCACTTTACACTACATAATTATTCAAGCGCACACACACACACACACACATTTACATACATACATACGTACATACATACATACATACATACATACATACACATCGACCTTACACGCACATGCGAGTGAACTAATTGTATCACTTTCACTCTTATATGCTCTCTCTATTAATGGTGCCTCTCTCTCTCTCTCTCTCTTCCTCTCTCTCTCTCTCTCTCTCTCTCTCTCTCTCTCGACGCCACGTCGCGCGGCTCTCTCCTCTCTCTCTCTCTCTCTCTCTTTATATATATACTATAATAATTATATAGGGCACTTTCTGTGAGTCTGTCTGTTTGTTCACGAACTACTCCCGTCAGTTTCAATATTGAGAGCCCATACTTGGGCATGCATACTAAGGGGTGCCAGGAATAGGTTTTAGTGAAAATATATTATGTTCCCAACCACTCCCCCCCCCCCAAAGCCACGAGCCGGTGCAACGGAAGGGGGGTGCCAGCGGTCCTCGAGAGCCCCCCCCACGGTCCACACAAACACACACAGGCCCCCTAACACACACATACACAAACGCACACACACAAACAGGTCACCCACACGCATACACACACAGACCCCCACAGCCGGCACACACATACGCCTACACAACCACACAACAAAACAAACTATCGAGGCCCACCCTACACACACACAGCCACTCACACACACAACCACACGTACACACACACACACACTGCTACGCACATACACACACACACACACAGACACACACGCACACAGAGGCCCCCTACACACACAGCCACTCACACACACCCAGCTACACACAAAACCACACAGCTACACGAAAACACACACAACTGCGTTACGCCACATACACACAATATAGCTATCAACACAACACACACACAGCGACACCACATACACACACACACACACACACACATCTACACACACACACACACACACACACATAGGCCCTCTACACACACACACAGGGAAGGTGAAAGTGTACCAGAGGGGTCTACTGCTCACCGACCCACTCTCATAGGAACACACTCGGGGGTATACAGGCGCAGTATACCTTCTCCCTCATCTTTAGCCCCAGTTGTTTTGACATTTTAAGACGTTCGCCCCATTAGTTTGGCAATTTTAATAAAACCTTTCACTCCATTTATTTTTCAATATTAGGACCTTTCGTGCCATTTAGGTGTTGATATTATCCTGGCGAGCGATAGCGAGCCTGTAATAATGGGAGTGATCGGACATTTTCCTACCGAAAATGTACACAGAGATCTCGAAGGGGGTTCAATTATAATATTCTAGTCCAGTTTGTAGACGACTTTGTGCAAGCTTAAGAAGTGAAGCTGGTTGGTTGTAAAAAGTGTTAAGTGAGATAGACTACAAAGCCTGATCATTGTTGGAGGACCTTTTTAAAAGTGTTAAGTGAGATAGTACAAAAGCCTGGTCCTTGTTGGAGGACCTTTCTAAACTGCGCCAAAATCGTCTAAATAAAGCTTAAATATAAACTTAAAAGAAGGTCGCCCAGTACAGAAGGGGTTAATCCCTTTCAGCAATATGACTTACTATTTCCTTTTATTCTGGCCAAAACGTAGACGAATGTGTATACAGGATAGAGAAACACGTCAGTGGCTATACAGAAACAATATACCTTGTACTGATGATAAGGGTGTATAGGAACAAGTATGTGCTTAGTGAATTAATATGTTTTTTTTTTTTTTTTTTTTTTTTTTTTTTTTTTTTTTCTTTTTTTTTTTTTTTTTTTTTTTTTTTTTTTTTTTTTGTTTTTTTTTGTTGTTTGGTTTTTTTTTTTTGGTGGGGTAGATTTTTTTTTTTTTTTTGTTTTTTTTTTTTTTTTTTTTTTTTTGGAATAAGATATAGTATTAGTGTTTATAGATGTAAATTAACATTTTAGTATAAATTAGGGTAATAGTAGTGTTTTCAAGAGTCATTAAACTTGTTAGTAAATTAGGGTATATTAGTGTGGGTACAGTAATTAACATTTTTAAAAAAGTATAATTCGTCTGGTTATATTAGTGTTTGCCTAACGACAGGAATTACCTTTTTAATAATAATTAGGTTATATGAGTGTTTATAGAGGTAATTAATTTTTTTAATACAATTTATGGGTTTATATTAGGGTTTGTACAGTAAGGAACATTTTTTAGGTTATAATTAGGTTTATATTGTAGTGTTTATACAAGTAAGGAACCTTTTTAAGATAATTAGGTTATAGAGTGTTCACCTTATGAGTAATTAATTTTTTTTAGTATAATTGCGGTTATATGATGTTGTATACTAGTAATTAACCTTTTTAATACAATTAACAAGGTTTATACTAACCCAGTTATAAATTAACAGTAATTAACATTTTTAGTATAATTAGGGTCTATTATGTGTTTATACAGTAATTAACCTTTTTAATACAAATTAGGTTCTACTAGTATTTATACAGTAACTTAACAGTTTAGTTAATTAGGGTTATATTAGTGTTTATACAGTAATTAACCTTTTTAGTATAGTAAGGGTACCTTAGTGTATAGTATAAAGTAAATTAACCTTTTAGTATAGATTAGGGTATATTAGTGTGTGTAGAGTACATTAGCCAACAGAATTTTAAAGAAATCCTACATAATAGAGTATATTAGTGTGTGTACAGTATAATTACCCTGTTTAGTATAATAAGGTTATATTAGTGTTTTGTAGGGGCTACAGGTAAATTAACTTTTTTCTAATAGACCAGTGACGCTTTTCTTCCTCATTGTATCCAGGGCTAACACTGGACGATTTTGTATAGCTTAGGAAGAGACCTCCAAAGGGGGGGGGTGGGGGATCTAGTGCGTCAGTGTTTATTAAAGGGAAATGTGCTAATTATTTACTTAATAATTTTTAATTTTCGTTTATGTTGACTTATTTTCATGGGGGGCAAATTAAAAAACAAAGTGCTCGAAAATGGCAAAAGTAACCAAAACCTATTGCATCGTATACACAGACACTTGTATCAGGGTCCTGGTATTAAGGGGAGGTTTTTAGTTTGGTTTTTAGATATCCATGAAGCTTAAGATTACACCCCCTTGAGCCCCTTTCAAGATAAATTTGTACATTTTTCGGTAGAAAAATATCCCGGCTGAAAGCCGGTTCCTCTTAAATTTACAGGCTCGCTATCGCTCGCCAGGGATAAAATCGACACCGAAAGTGACACGGAAGGTCTTAAAATTTAACAGAAAGGGGTTGAAAGTTCTTAAAATCATCAAAATAATGGGGCGAGCGTCTTAAAATTAGAAAAAGCAATGGGGCTAACCATGAGGGGGAAAGGGGTCAAGACAAATCTCCCTTCAAGTGGAAATCTCCCCTTAAAACAAACATTAAAATACGGTTATGTCAAAATTAGTGTAGCATTGAGTCGAATAGGTCGAATAACCTCTCTCTCCTTCTCAGATCGTCTGGAGGCTCTGCGAGATTCCTGAGTCAACGTGTCAGCCAGGGCTTGCCGGCCCATACGATCCGGAGGTCTATGGTAACTCTATGGTAACTCTTTTTATCTGAGGAAATTACTCAAAGCCTGGTATCGGAGGCAAAACGCACTGTCATTCATTCAGTTTCATTTTCTATGGAGCCCTGTGTCATCCTGGAATCTTTACGACTCTGAACCTCACGATTCTATACAGGACTGGCAATTTTGCCAATTTACAGATGCTCCACCAGTTGCCAGTCAGGCTACCATCGATGAGTTTCCGATTCAACTTTTTGGGCGCTTTTTTTCATTTAGTCATTATTTTTCTAGTTTCCCTCCCTTGAACTCCATCAAATTAAAAAAAAAAAAAAAAAAAAAAAAAAACAACTCATTAGATCCCCTTTCCAGATTACCTTCCCTTTTTTCTAATTTTTTGTCCGATAATGTCCCAGCCGAAGGCCGGTTCTTCCAACATTTACAGGCTCACTATCGTTTGCCCGGGGGAAAAATCGACACATCTTAACATCTTAAAAAAATAAGGGGCTAAACATGAGAGAGAAAGTGGTCCAGAAAAACCGGCCCATCCCCTCTTAAAATAGTACGAGACAAAAACTTGTTCATCCGAAAATTGACGAAAAATGCGCTCGTGCGACACC